>JACXGI010003774.1:0-59165 GCA_016801175.1 Esox masquinongy
ATTAAATGAAATAAACATTTGAAATATATCAGTCTGTGTGTAATGAATGAATATAATATCCAAGTTTCACTTTTTGAATGGAATTACAGAAATAAATCAACTTTTTGATGATATTCTAATTATATGACCAGCACCTGTATATTGTAAACAGGCATGTTAAAATAATATGTTGAAGCTAATTAAGAAGTGTGTATGGAAAGTTATGCACTGTAAAATAGTATAATTAACTAATTGCAGCCCTATTGCAGAGCTTAAAGAGATAATCAAAAATATGTGGAAATATGCCAAATTCCTAAAATAAAGTAAATGATTAATATAAAAATAGAAACCATTCAACATTATTGTTTAATTTGAGGTTCAGTATAAAACAGCAAAACATCAATCCATACATTTCAATTTAAAATATTAGACAAAATATATGCACACCCAGAGGCGTTTCTAGGCATAGGCAGCCTAGGCGGTCGCCTAGGGTGCCACCTGCATGGGGGGCGCCGATTGGGTGCCCCACCCGCCCTTAAGAAAATATAATAAAAAATATAAAAGAAATAATATATATTTATATATATGGGGGAAATCAATTCAATGTAGTTTTAGTTATTATAAAAATAAAACAAATTATACATTAAGTCAGGACTTATTTATTTGTTATGAGTGAGAGGATATTGACGTTTCGAGAGATGGTGAGGCAGGGCGGGGCCAGGTGTGGACGGTGGGTAAGTGCGCCAGTTGATGTTCATACGATCCGTTGAAATTTTCTGACTGCTTTTCTAATATGAAAAGATCAAAGCCATCGGTGGCACATTATAAAAAGAAGAGAAAAGATGAGGAAGAAAGGAGAAAAAAGTATAGTGGTATGTTTTTATGGACATTTTTTAAAGCATCTGTCTCTGGTTTAAGCTATTTGAAATGTAGCGCACTAAGCTAGTTAACTAGCTAAGCTAGTAACGAGCTAAGTTAGAACTACAAAGAGTAGCAGCACATACATATCATTTGCTCTGGCAGTGGGCAAAGGGTGGAAGTGGAACCCTAAAGGCCAGTTCAGATCATAATTCGGGCTGGTTTTAGAATTTGTCAGAGAAATTTGCAGCAGTGAACTGGTTAGTTGCAGAGCGTTTGAAGCCCCTGGGGACCTACCTAATCGCCAAGTCAAGTGCACTAGTGGTTTTAGAACGTCGGGGATTCTTTCACAAGTTGCATTTAATCTTGTTGCAAATCATTGATCTGAACTGGCCGTCAGATGTATCTTTGTTGTTCTGAACATTTGAACTTTAGAATTTCTTATTTTGCAATCAAATACGACAGATGCTCTCAAGACGTTTTTGGGGAGAGGCAAAGAAGATGCTGCTGCCACTGAAGGAGAACCATCACGACTGGAATCAATCCCCTCTGAGAGTGAGTAGCCCCGTGATTCCGTTAGGTTCATTTTACCATGGCGTCCTGCCATAGCAAAATCTTTCATGTCACGTCAAGAAAAAATAATGACAAACAATTTGTCGGGGTAGACCATCTTTCTAAAGGATATTTAGCTCGATGTGCTATTTTCTGCATGCGATTTGAGAAACACAGGACGCATTGTCATAATCAGAGCCACCAATACGCTCTGTGTGGGCGAGTTGTATGAGAAGCACAGACTTCATTACCGCATTCGAAACAACAGTCACTCGGCCCTGTGAGCACAGTGCGCAAAACAAATTATTTCATTAGGAAGGAGACAGATCAGGCCAGTTACCAGAGTAACGCACGTTAAGGTACCTGTCGTTTGTTTGCTTGACTACGTTAATTACCTAACTACTCAGTTAAAACACAAGTTATTCTCACCTCATCTAGATGTGTAGCTATCAGTATTGCTGCCAAAATTGTATCACCAGTGACGATATCATTGATAGTTTTGCAGCAAGGAAATCGAGGCGTGTCCAGTTTTAAGACAGAAACTCCCCTTCATCTGCTGTAATAGCACACAGAATACGATTTTGAGTGTCTTTTTTGTTTACCCAGTTTATGCACCTGTCCCTAAATATTTGATTGCACATTAGTAAATATTGTTTTTATTTTGTCTTTATTTTTTTATATTTTTTCTAACAGCACACTATGTTGATTCTCCTTTATTGTTTACATTTTTTGTACACCTCCTATCACACTTGTATTTATTTTGTGTTTATAAAAGTAAAATTAAGAACTGTTATTTCCCATGAAGTTGGCTTATTTTTTTGGGGGGGCAACATTTAGAGATCACCTAGGGCGCCAGATTGCCCAGAAACGCCTCTGTGTACACCGATCACCCATAACTTTATGACCACCTGCCTAATATTGTGTAGGTCCCCCTTTTGCCGCCAAAACAGCCCTGACTCGTCATGGCATGGACTCCACTAGACCTCTGAAGGTGTGCTATGTTATCTGGCACCAAGACGTTAGCAGCAGATCCTTTAAGTCCTGTAAGTAGCGAGGTGGGGCCTCCATGGATCGGACCTGTTTGTCCAGCACATCCCACAGATGCTCGATTGGATTGAGATATGAGGAATTTGGAGGGCAAGTCAACACCTTGAACTCGTTGTGTTCCTCAAACCATTCCTGAACCAATTTTACTTTGTGGCAGGGCGCATTATCCTGCTGAAAGAGGCCAATGCCATCAGGGAATACCGTTGCCATAAAAGGGTGCACATGGTCTGCAACAATGCTTATGTAGGTGATATGTGTCAAAGTAACATCCACATGAATGGCAGGACCCAAGGTTTCCCAGCAGAACATTGCCCAAAGCATCACACTGCCTCCACCGGCTTGCCTCCTTCCAATAGTGCATCCTGGTGTCATGTGTTCTCCAGGTAAGCAACGCACACACACCTGGCCATCCACGTGATGTAAAAGAAAATTGGATTCATCAGACTAGGCCACCTTGTTCCACTGCTCTGTGGTCCAGTTCTGATGCTCAGGTGCCCATTGTAGGCACTTTTGGCAGTGGTACTGGGGTCAGCATGGGCACCCTGACTGGTCTGCAGCTACGCAGCCCCATATGCAACAAACTGCAATGCGCTGTGTGTTCTGACATCTTTCTATCAGTACCAGAATTCACTTTTTCAGCAATTTGAGCTACAGTAGCTCGTCTGTTGGATTGGACCACACGGGCCAGCCTTCGCTCCCTACGTGCATCAATGAGCCTTGGCCGCCCATGACCCTGTCATTGATTCACCGCTTTTCCTTCCTTGGACCACTTTTGATAGGTATTGACCACTGCAGACTGGGAACACCCCACAAGGGCTGCAGTTTTGGAGATGCTCTGACCTAGTCGTCTAGCCATCACAATTTGGCCCTTGTCAAAGTCACTGAGATCCTTACACTTGCACATTTTTCCTGCTTCTAACACATCAACTTAGAGGACAGAATGTTCACTTGCTGCCTAATATATCCCACCCACAGACAGGTGCCATGATAACGATTATCAGTGTTATTCACTTCACCTGTCAGTGGTCATAATGTTATGGCTGATCAGTGTATACACACAGATGAGATAATGGGAACCAGGTGTGATGATGGGGACAAGACAATTAACAGACTGGGTGATAATGAATGGGGCGATGGCTGCTAGAAGGCTGGTGACGTCGCCTGCCGGAGCCGCGCCTGACCAGATGAGCGCGCAGAGGGATCTGAAGCTGTGACGTTAGCATCCATTTTGCTGTGAAATTCAATCAGATTTAAAACTGAGGTTTTTCACACCCAGGAACATACACCTCCTCTTGGAAAACCATTAGAGTGTATCTCTGGCATAGTAATGAGTGTAGTTCTCTCGCTAGAATTGAAACCTGTATCCCTGGCATAGGTTTTCAGAAGACTGAGACAGGTTTTTTCTACAACTTCTTACTGTTGTTTTCGCTCTTCATTTTACTTTTTACTTCTCTTCTTTCACATTTATTTTGATCCTGACAAACTCCCCAGTTCCTGCTGATGACAAGCACATTCACAACATGTCACATTTGTCACCACACATGAAATTCCCTCCCAGGAAATATAAGTTCACTCGGGTCTGAGTCTTTTGTCACAGTTTAATAGTAAACACAGCTATGTCTCTACATCACTCCAGAAACAGAGTGAGCCTATCTTGTCCTCATTGAGCCACCAGGTTTGCCTGTGACTATTAATCTCTATTCCTAGGTACTTAGTTTGTTCATAGCCAATGTTTTACTCAGTATCTATCAATAGTCTGCTTCTGTCTGTTATCTGTTAATAGTTTGAGTTTATTTTAAACCTAGACAAAATCATATTTTGATTTCTTGTGTTCTATTTTTACCCCATTCATCTCATATTCAATAAAATCCATGGCTCCGGTCCAACGCAACAACTTCCAACAGATTGTTGTTGGTTGTAGCATGTCTTCCTACTAGGCCAAGCCATTCTCCAAAAAGAGGGTCATGTGAGTAAATACCTCAATTAGCTTTGCACGCACCTGAGGACGTTGTTTGAGAGCAATGAGACCAGGAAATCCCTGCTACTATGCCCCGTTCACCACTCCATGGGATTTCCAACAATCTTTTAAGTAGAAGAAAGCCTTTGGCCTACTCGAGTTTCTATTGAGCATCGCAGAGCAAAATATATTAGACATAAACGTTTGTAAGATTATTAACATTTCATAAATATTACAACTAAGATGTTTTTGTGAGAATAACTGCCCCATAATCTATTAGGAGTCTGCCCTTCTCTCACAACACTCAAGCTCAGCCACTGTTAATCACCTAGTCTAATTAATTTTACACTATGTTATTTTTTTCATATGCATCAAAAAATACTAGTAGCCAATCCGACAATGTAAAAACCATAATAATAGAGCTGTTAAATGAACTGTTTTACATTCGTAGGCTATCATTTTTAAATGGTTCCAACTCTCTGAATACAGCAAATTGAGGTATGATCAGATTGATAATGATTTTACTAGTAGCCTATGTGGCTATAGACTAACACAAAGAATATTGTATCAAAGGTATTTTTTATTGGTGAAATGCTGCAGCATCAAATTAAAACAAAATGCTTACACTCCCAAAATTCTGACATGTTTATATGAAACAGCTATTGTGCAGAGAAACTTGGACATCGCAAATTCACTGCTGGGCACAGTGGACAGCGACTTAGCAAGGAACACAAACCAAAGTGCTGATCAATGGGAACAGATGGGAACACATTCCTTGGAGAAATAATGCTTGATCCTTAAAATAATTAATTAAATAGGTAGCTGAAACAAAACAATCTAGAAGTTAAAAGTTATGTCATGGTTAACGCAATATGAAATGAACAGTAATTGGGAAGCCACACACCATGCATTTTTTTTCTTCATACCATGTTGTGAGAAGTTAGGAGTGTATGCCCTTTGATAGCTGTTAGATGCAGATGTTCAGTTTATCTGGTCCCATCTGTTTTTTTTGTAAATGTTAATTGTAGGTTCAGCCTTTCAAATGGGGGTTTTAGAAGTGAATCTACACTGTTAAATTAAAATACAAGTTCCTCTTTTTGCCATCTAATATACAGCTCCAGAAAGAATTAAGAGACAAATGCACCTTTTTCTTTCCTTTCCAAAAAAGTTGAAAAGGAAAGTTTTGAGTGAGGAACAGAAGCATTCAATTTGCAGTGGTCTCTTAAATTTAATTCTTCTCTTCCTCACTCAAAACCTTCCTTTTCGACTTATTTGGAAAGGAAAGAAAAAGGTGCAGTGGTCTCTTAATTTTTTCTGGAGCTGTAGATACACAGATGATTATGTCAATGCCGAAAGTGATCAATTTTGTAGTAAAAGTCAACCCCCCAACCCTTGGCATTGTAGGATTGTGTGATTAAATATTTTGAGTCTTGTTTTAGGTAAGAGATATATTTTTTCCCTAACTGAACTGTGGTGTAATAGAATTTGTATTGTGTTCATATAACAGGAGGTGTAACCTTTTCCTCTGGTGTTATTATATCCACTTTTTTAAGGTTCTCTATCATGGGCCTGATCTGACAAAAACCTGTGCTGAATATTGAGTTGTTGCTGTAACCAATCCTTGGTAGGACAGAGCAGCACAAGGTCATCTGTGTTCAGTAGACACTTGATTTCACGGCTGTGTAGGGGGAGTTCATGTTCTGCAGACTCTCTTAAACACAAAAAATAAATATTTCAGTCATTAATATGCATTCAAATTGTTTTGGAATATTGGAACAGCCCTGTTTCACTCTGTGTCCCTTGTCACATTTTGTTTTGTGTTCACTTAATATTATCACATTTTTCCTCCATATTTATTGTTTCATTATTTTTCGTGCACAAAATCTTCAGTTGCAATTCCACGACATTTCTTGCATCATTTCTAATCCTCCATCTCATTCTTTTTCCAGTACCTGCATCAACACCAAGCAATTTCCTTTTTCTTCCCCCTACAATAATTTTCCCTCCTATACATCCTGTCCTACTCCACCCAACTGAAGAAAAACAGAAAGTAACACCTTTTGCCAGCCGCTCTCCACTGGGGCGGTGTCATTAGTTAACCTCTCTAGACATTGACTGTTCACTGGAAGTGTCAGTAATTAACCTTTCTAGTCACTCATTGTTCAGTAGTATGTAGTCAGTAGTTAACCTCCCTAGATCTCTATTGTTTAAGGTGTCAGTAGTTAACCAAATCAACCTCATCTCAAACTCTCCAGCTTACACAGATCAGCTCATCTTTCTCACTATTTTATGATGTGAGAAAGATGAGGCCTACTGTCACATTTCAGGGAAGGCAGGACGCATGGAGCAGAGCGAACATGGAAACTTCCTTTATTATTTAGACTATCCACCTATTACAAAATAATAACGAAGTGCCGGAAATGTGAACTGAAGCAAAACAGCATACAGTGAACCACAAAACAGAAGGCAAACCAGGGTAACTTGAATAGGGTCCCCAATTAGAGGGTCCCCATAATTGGGGACAATTAAAAACATCAGCGCAGAGATGCCTAAAAGCACCTCTGAGGGCATGCCCTGGCTGTGACCCCCAGACGCATAGAGATGCCCAGAGGCCCCCAGTCACGACCTGATACCAACGTCTCTGAATCCCTAAGACAGGGGTTCAAATGCCCTTCCACTTCATCTGCCTCCGCTGGGTTTTTCTTTGTGAAGAAGAAAGACGGGGGGGCTGCACCCGTGCATTGACCACATTACCAAAAGCTTAAGTTATTTCCTTTGTTATCGACCAGTACAGTTAGATCTCAATCTGGTGCATATCCGGGAAGGCGACAAATGCAAGACTGCATTTAGCACAACAACACGTCATTATGAATACCTAGTGAATGCCATATGTTCTTGTGAATGCTCCATCGGTCTTACAATCCTTTGTGAATGAGATCTTCCGGGATATGCTGGGACACGGTGTGGTTGTTTACATTGATGTTATATTAGTGTATTCTGCTACTCGTGACCAGCATGTTGCCATGGTGCGTAAAGTGCTTTGAAGACTGTTGGAGAATGACATGTATGCAAAGGCTGAAAAATGCCTGTTTTCCAACAGTCCGTCTCCTTCCTCGGATATCACAGGGGTGGAGGTGGAGCAGGTGTGCATTGAAGCAGTGCGTAATTGGCCGACCCCAACCACGGTAAAGGCAGTACAGCACTTCCTATGCATTTGTAACTATTATCAGAGGTTTATTCGGGGCTTTAGCTCTGATCACTTCTCTGATGAAGGGTGGACCAACTAAGCTCCGCTGGTTGGCTGAGGCAGATGGTGCTTTTAACATTGTACTGTACTCCTCGGCTCCAGTACTGGCTCACCCTGATCCAGCCTTGCTGTTCATAGTTGAGGTCGGAGTGGGAGCCATACTGTCCCAACGGACCGGTACACTGTCTAAGCTCCACCCTTGTGCCTTTTTTTCGAAGAAGCTGAACCCAGCTGAGCGCAATTACAGTGTTGGGGATCATGAGCTGCTCGCCGATGTTAAAGCTCTGACAGCATGGCGACACAGGCTCGAGAGGGCTAAACACCCTTTTCCCATTTGGACTGACCACCATAACCTGGAGTACATCCGGGCTGCGAAGAGGCTGAATCCTCCCCTGGCCAGGTGGTCCCTGTTCTGTGCCAGGTTTGGTTTCAATTTGTCATACATCCCTGGTAGTAAGAACACAAGGGCTGATGTGCTCTCTCGCATGCATGACTCGGAGGAGAGGACTGTGGATAACAGTCCCATCCTTCCTGAGGCTTTCATTCTAGCGCCAAGCTTGTGGGAGTTAGACATGGAGATCCAGTGGGTGGCGCACACTGAGCCTCCACCCGCGTACTGTCCCGCTGGTCTCCAGTACGTGTCGGTGAATGTGCGCGATCAGGTACTTGACTGGGCCCACACAACACTCTTCCAACCATGCAGGGATAGGGCGTACAGTAAAGTGTCTCACTGGCAAGTACTTGTGGCACTTCCTGGCTAAGGACGCAAGGGTCTATGTTACTTCCTGCTCGGTATTTGCCCAGAGCAAGACACCTAGACATCTCCCAGCAGGTAAATTACATCCATTACCTATTCCACAATGACCATGGTCTCACTTGTCTATTGATTTTCTCACTGATCTCCCCCCACAGGGTCGCACCACCATCATGGTTGTTGTGGATCGGTTTTGCAAAGCCTGCCCACGTCTGTCTTCAGCGTGCCGTGCGCCGTCAGAAAGAACAGGCTGACTGCCACCGCAGTGAGGCCCCGGTCTTCGTACCAAGTGATCGGGTCTGACTCTCGACCTAGATCCTGCCCTTCCGCCTACCTTGCTGAAAGCTGGGTCCGCGGTTTGTGGAGCTGTTCAAAGTCCTGAGGAGAGTGAACAAGGTAACATACAGCCTACAACTTCCTGTCTCATACCTTATTAATCCCTCGTTCCATGTGTCTCTCCTCAGGCTGGTGGTAGCAGGCCCTCTCCATGAGGCCGGGGTTCGGGAAACCCCCTCGGTCATCGAGGGGGGCTGGCGTACTGGACTCAAGGCGCTCTGTTCTGGACTCACGTCGCCGCGCGGGGGTTCTCCAGTACCTTGTGGATTGGGAGGGGTACGGCCCGGAGGAGCGGTTTTGGGTTCCGATTCGGGACATCCTTGACCTGTCCATTGTGCATGACTTCCATCTCCGTTGCCCGGAGTGCCCTGCACCGCGCCCCTGTGGTCGTCCCCAGGGTCGGGGGTGTTGCGCTGCGGGAGCAGCGCGTCAGATAGGGGGTACTGTCAATGCTTCCGATCCCCCTGCGCCCTCATCTGGTCAGTCACGGCTCTGGCGGTCACCGGCCTTCTAGCTGCCATCGCCCCCATTCATTTTCACCCAGTGTGTTAATTGTCTTGTCCCCATCATCACACCTGGTTCCCATTATCTCATCTGTGTGTATATATGTCTCCTTTGCCCCTCATTCTGTATTCATCATTGTTACATGTTACGTGTATTCCTATGTGGTCATTGCCAAGTCTACAAACATAAAGAATTGCATAACACTATCTTTCCAGATAGGACATACGATTCTATGCGAACGCGTATATCTATCGTCGACCCACCTGGAATGGAGGTCTTTTACTTCCGGAAACGCATCCAATACCCAACTAACGTCAATTCCTGAATTCAGTGGGATTCAAAACTCTTCATCTAGGTCTACTGATATGTAGTTTGTTCTGCAGTCATTGTTGTATCTTATGTAATGGCCACTTCATGCCAATTTTGTTGATTTGAGCCTTTTTGTTTGCTTTTGTAGGAAATTATAGTGTTTTTTTATTGTTAATTTATTATGCAAGACTTATATTTATTAGAGAGATCTTTAAAGAATAGAACAAAAGGTTAAGTAATGCATAGAGGACAAGATTTCATATAAAATATCCAGATTTCTAGTGTATTCCTGTGGTCATTGCCACTTGCATTTCCTTTACGCATTATTCTTTCTATTGTATGCTACAAATGCATAAGCTTTATTCCGAAGTGACTGGAATAAAACCTAACTTTCGATTACAAGACCCTGCGTCTGGTCTCTCCTACGATACACAACAGCTAAATTATTTAATTGCATTGAGAGTAATGGCAAGAGAATGGGAAT
Source organism: Esox masquinongy (assembly GCA_016801175.1). Classification (NCBI taxonomy): domain Eukaryota; kingdom Metazoa; phylum Chordata; class Actinopteri; order Esociformes; family Esocidae; genus Esox; species Esox masquinongy. Next base: position 10,028 of record JACXGI010003774.1, read on the forward strand.
GGTGAGGGGGAAAATAACATTACTGTGTTCCTTTTCAAGAATTTCAAGTATGGTTTTCAACTTTCAGAAGGCAATGAAACACAACATAAAGCAACAACATGAAATGTACATTTCTAAAACTTTAAAATATATTTCTACTTCCACCTTTCATGCAAAACGGGTGTCAGTGCTGGATAAAAACATCCCTTTGAAGGAAACCAACATTACTATTGTGACAGACTTTTTTTGAGAAATCCCTCAAAACCCAGGTCCCTCGTCAACCTTGGGCCTAGATTGAAATGTATCTACCAATTCCAGACATACATAAATATTCAGTGTATGTTCATAAAGATTTTAGATTGTTCCCTTGCTCATGGTTTTTGAAGGCTAGAGACCTAACAGTCTGGGCTGTGTCCTTAATGCCTCCCCTATTTCCTCTGGGCACAGGTCAAAAGTATGCCAACTGGGTGCCATTTGGGACACTCAGACTCTTTTACTCAGCCTCAGGGCAAACCTCCTTAGCCAAATTGAACACTCATACATACTGCAGAGATGTTCTCAAATATGAGTCTGTGCGTGGGTGCAGGGGCTTGTGGGTCTTTGCAGGTTGTTGTGGAATTGTGAGTTGTTCCTGAGGGGTGCTGTGATGGGTCTAGCCCAGCCACTCTAGACATCTGCTGTTGCGTGCTTGCTTGCTTGAATCCTGCTTTCTCTGTTGCATGGCTCCTTCTTGTTGCTCCCTGCTTTCGGGTTCTACAGCTGAGCAACTCACTCGACCTGCTGAAAGCCGTGAGTCTTTCTTGCCAGTAAAAAGCCTCTCTGTTACCAAGACGCATGCTGCACTTCCCCTCCAATGCCTTAGGGGTAAACCTATCGAAGTGTCATAGCGATGGGAATAAACCCCTAAAGGAAAATCTGTCTAAGATCATTAAAGACTCTAAAAACAAAAATATTCTATAAACATACTTATGGAATCTGTTTCCAACTATTCCAGCAAATAATAATAGACATAATAGCTATAAATGTATATAGATGTATTTTTATTTTTAGGTCAAGTCTTTTTATCAAGTAGTTGAGGTTATGTTAATTAAAAACAGAGTTCTGGCCTCAGCACAAAATACTGCACACAATAATCTGCAGCTAAATCTTGATCAATTGTAGTGTAATAAGAAACGTCTGTTGAGGAAGAGTGGCAGTTTATTCGACGAAGAGGTGCGTCTGGCCCCACAAAGTCTGCAAAAGACCCTTGGTGATGTTAATCACGGGTCCTGCATTACATTTGTTTCTTTAAAGATCTGGAACACCAGGTGTGGGCCATCAGCCACACCTTCCTGAGCTCACCTGGAGTGGTGTGAAACGCTGAGCAAACTGGAGTGTAACTAAATGCATGACATTGTGGACATTTATCCATAGTGTTTGGATTTCCCCTGTTCCCTATAAAGGGCAGAATAGTGTGATATGCTTTATTGTACTGTATGGGTTTTGGATCAAACTTTATAAGAACATTGTAGAAATGATTGTCCTTATTGCATGTCTGACAACAACGGCGGCAATGCACCATCCATTTGATAATTTTGCATTGATTAAGTGGGACAGTTCCTGTCCTTTGTGTTCATTGTGTTTGCCAAGGTAAAGTAATGCTAATAACTATTTGGGGGAGTGTTTTAGATATGTCTGATTTTAGGATAAATAGCCATGTCTCCTAAAAGTTACTGGAGTTTGTCATCGTTAAAGAGACCTCCCAACATGTTGTGTTGTAGTCATATTTAGGAGTTTGTCATAGTTAAAGACACATCCCAACACATTATGTTGTAGTCATAGGGACACATGCCATTGTAGGCATCCCTGAGTTCTGGGTCTAGTTTGGTCCCAGGGACACATGCCATTGTGGGCATCCCTGAGTTCTGGGTCTAGGTTGTTCACAAGGACACATGCCATTGTAGGCATCGCTGAGTTCTGGGTTTCTGACTAGTCTGGGTAGACCCCAGAAACACATGTCATTTTAATGTTGGGCTCGTGATGAAAGGAGAAAGGAGTAGCTAACTTAAGGACTTCCAAATACAATGATCAGCCATAACATTATAACCACTGACAAAGTGAAAAACACTAATAATCTCGTTAGCATGGCACCTGTCAGTAGGTGAGATATATTAGGCATCAAGTGAATATTCTGTCCTCAAAGCTGATGTGTTAGAAGCAGGAAAAATGGGCAAGCGTAAGGATCTGAGTGACTTTGTCAAGGGCCAAATTGTGATGGCTAGATGATTGGGTCAGAGCATCTCCAAAACTGCAGCCCTTGTGGGGTGTTCCCGGTCTGCAGTGGTCAGTACCTATCAAAAGTGGTCAAAGGAAGGAAAAGCGGTGAGCTGGCGACAGGGTCATGGGCGGCCAAGGCTCATTGATGCACGTGCGGAGCAAAGGCTGGCCCGTGTGGTCCAATCCAACAGACGAGCTACTGTAGCTCAAATTGCTGAAAAAGTGAATGCTCGTACTGATAGAAAGGCGTCAGAACACACAGTCTATCGCAGTTTGTTGCATATGGGGCTGTGTTGCTGCAGACCAGTCAGGGTGCCCATGCTGACCATCCGGTCACACTGCCAAAAGCCCCTACAATGGGCATGTGAGCATCAGAACTGGACCACAGAGCAATGGAAGAAGGTGGCCCGGTCTGATGAATCACGTTTTCATTTACATCACGTGGATGTCCGGGTGTGTGTGCGTGGCTTACCTGGAGAACACATGGCACCAGGATGCACTATGGTAAGGAGGCAAGCCGGTGGAGGCAGTGTGATGCCTTGAGCAATGTTCTGCTGGGAAAACTTGGGTCCTGCCATTCATGTGGATGTTACTTTGACTTATACCACCTACATAAACATGGTTGCAGACCATGTGTACCCTTTCATGGCAACGGTATTCCCTGATGGCATTGGCTTTTTTCAGCAGGATAATGCACACTACCACAAAGAAAAAATGGTTCAGGAATGGTTTGAGGAACACAACAATGAGTTCAAGGTGTTGACTTGGCCTCCAAATTCCCCAGATCTCAATCCAATCAAGCATCTGTGGGATGTGCTGGACAAATAGGTCCGATCCATTGAGGCCCCCCCTCACAACTTACAGGACTTTAAGGATCTGCTGCTAACATCTTGGTGCCAGATACCACAGCACACCTTTATAGGTCTACTGGAGTCAAGGCTGTTTTGGCCTTGGTCGATGGGTCAAGGCTGTTTTGGCGGCAAAAGGGGGACCTACACAATATTAGGCATTTGGTCATAATGTTATGGCTGATCGGTGTATGGTAATCTACGATAACATTTATTTACTATGGATATGGAGTCAGATTATACATTTATATTTATTTATCACTAAGGTTACGTTCCCTTGCGCTAATTTCCCTAGCTGTCCCCCGGTAACCTTCTAAGTGGTAAACCTTTCAAACCACTCTCTCTAATACCCCTCACCACACTGTCAGATGGATGTTAAGGTTTGTGTATAAAATTGCTATTTGTAATGATTCATATTGTTGTGTAAAGATCACGCAGGGATCACTTGCAAATACAGCCATTGTCTCAGCGTGACTGCTGAAACAAAAGTAAAAATAGAAAAAATCACCCTGCATGTGTCCACCTTCCAGACAACAGCTTGAATACCTCACCAACCTCAGCAGTGCCCCCATCTGGGTCCTTATTCAAAGCCACGTATGCTGGTGAGGGATTTGTAGTGCAAGAAGCGATGTGATAATAAAACCTCACCTCCAACCTGGAAAGCATGGCACTCATTCAATCGCTGTACTGTCACACCCTGGTGTCAAACACCTCCAGGACACAATCGCACCAAAGATAATTGAACGGTGCACTCAGCACAGGGTGTAGCAGGTGCACCTTCAACACAGACGTGTTACATAAAGAGACGGTGCAGTCTCTTTATGTGACAAGTGGCCTGGGTCTCACATTGGCATCCATATATGCACCGGCATAAAGCCCGCAACACCAGTTGGGAACAATGTTGTTGTCAACAGTGATGGACAGCCATTATACAACCAGTGAAACATATTTCTCTTCAAGTACACATACATGCATTGAGAGTTATATTGGACAAGGGCCTGACCAAATGTCTCAAGGAACGAGTGTCGATTGATCTTGTCCTCATTCCTGTCCATGTCATCTCAGTCATCGTCATCTTACAAGGCAAAACTGACTGTCCACCCTTCCACAGATAGTACAATGGCATCGGATACAGGACCAGCAAGCTCTGGTACAGCTTCTATCCCAAGGCTGTAAAGCGGTTCAGTAACCATCATTAGCTGTCTACCTGACCTGTACTGTGTCCTGTACGTTAGGTACTTCTACACGCTCATGTATGTTTTTCTATCTGTTAACTACCCTATCCATAAACTAACCTTTATGCAGGAACTAAAGAGGGAATAATGATGAATATCTAAGACTTTTCTAAGTTCATAAAACAAGTAATTGTTAGACTCATTATGCATGCAACACTAAGTCTGTTTACCATAGCAGAACAATGACACAAACACTACCATACCTACCAGGGAGGTTTTCAAACTGAAACGGTCTTGATTAGCCAAGTTTTCTCCTTTTCTGAAACCTATTGAGAATGCCCTTCATATACTGAAAATGAAACTGGAGGCAAAAGGCCCCAGACACAAGCAGGAACTGGTGATGTCTATGGTTTGCAGACTTCAGGCAGTCATGCAAAGGAAACATGATCAAGTATTAAACATGTCTATTTTATTTTCACGTAATGGTAATCTGTGCAAAATACTTTCCACACCCTAAAAAGAGGAGTCATTTTAAATGGTTTACCAGGCATAAATGAAAACATTTGAAATTAAAGCTTTAATGTATAATTTCAAATCCAAAATGCTGATATACAGAGCCAAGAACAACAACAAATGTGTCACTCTGCCGGATACTTTTTGTTTTTATTTTATATAGTATATAAATTACAGTATATAATTCATTTGAAACAAATATGCAAATAATTAACTCAAAGATTACAAGATGAAATTCAGGCTAGCATTATTAATCAATGAGTTGACAAGTTGAAGAATTGGTCTAATAAGAGGTATTGAAATGAATTTACTACACATGTAAAATGATTGATTACATTATACAAGGCTTAGGCTTTAGTTAAAAGGCATAACACATTGGAAATATCAATACACCGTACATAATTTTTACATTACAAGACAAAACATGAACAAATAATGATTCACTGCAGGGCTAACCTAAAAAGAAACAATATGCAATCCTCCATCATCCAATGTAACGCATTTCTTCCATCCCTCTCTATTATAGCATTGCCTCATTCCAGCAGTGATGGCCAGCCATTATCTAAGTAAGCAGTATGCATGGGTGTGTGTGCATGGACCCCAGGGGGAAATGGTTTATTCATTTTGACAAAAGGGGCAAATTCATCCTTGTTCCCAAAATGGAATCAACAATTTGCAGTGTTTCTGGATCAGCTAAGGACATGCTCAAAGACTGTCTGGAGATACTGTAAAAAATTTGAGGAGAGATAGAGGGGGCAGAGGATGATCGTACAGAGAGAGACAGACCCAGAGAGAGATTATTTGAGTCAAAATGCCTGTGTGTGTGTGTGTGTGAGAGAGAGAGAGAGAGAGAGAGAGAGACTTCCTGTTCAAATAGGGTCAGAAATGAGACCATTGGCTGTTGTGCAGCAGATAAAACCAATAGAATGTACCACAAATTGTGCGTCATTCCCTCCATGTGCATTACTTTTCACTACAGCCCACAGGGAAGAGAAAAGGGAGGCATTTGGAATGCAGCTCAAATTAATTTCCCTCAGGAGAGAACAAATAGGGAACGATTACAGATATGAATAGACAATATGAATGAACACACGTGCACCCACCCACGCATGCACATGCTAACACACAGACACGATTGTTATAAATGAAAAGTTTAATTTGATTTAGAATGACTGTAATTCTTCCAGTCAGTGAAACATATTTGTCTTCAAGTACACACAAACATCGAGAGTTATATCAGACAAGGGCATGGGCAAGTGTCTCAGGGAATGAGTCTTGATTAAACTAGCATCATGTCCTCGTCCCCGTCCATGTCATCTAAGTCATTGTCATATTAAAAGGCTAAACTGACCGATGGTACAAGGACATCAGAGCCAGGACCAGCAAGCACTGAAACAGCATCTAGGATCTAAGAATTTTCAGTAACCATCATTAGCTGTCTACCTGCCCTGTAATGTGTTCTGTCCCTTAGATAGGTCTACACACTCAGAGCAACACATACACGCATATGTTTTTCTATTTTTGTGGCAAACAGAAAACCAGAAATCCATGTTTGCTATCTCTTAAGGCCAAAGACCCTGTGGACGCCACCGGAACCTCCAGTTTTTCGTTGTTTTTGATTAACTACCAGCAACAGGATAAATTCTGAAGTGTATCAGATATATCCAAATTCATCTGAACTTGTCTAATTATGCTTCGTCATGCAGCAGGACAATGACACGAAAAATGCTGCCATACCTTCCAGGTAGGTTTTTCAAAGGCTAAAAGTGGAATGTTCCTGACCAAGTCATTCACCTGGTCTGAATCCAATTGAGCATTCCTTTCACATACTGAAGATAGGGCTGAAGGCAAAAGGCCCCATTTGTCCTTGATCAAGTTCCAAACATTACCATCATTGTACATTATGGTAATCTTTCCAAAATACATTCTGCACCATGAAATGAGGGGACATTTCAAAATGGCTCATCAGATATGGGTGAAAATCCCCATAAATTACATCTACATTTTAATGTATCATTTCGAATCCAGAATGATGAAATACAGAGCCAAAAAAACAACAAATTTGTCACTGACTAGGTATTTTTTGATTTTACTATACATACTATGCAAATGAATGAACTCAACGATTCCAATATGAAATGCAGGCTAGCATTATTAATCAATGAGTTGACAGGTTGAAGAATTGGTCTGATAAGATGTATCATTTTTTAATGGATTTACTTCATATGTAAATGATTGATTACATTATATACAAGGCTTAGGCTTTAGCTAAAAGGCATTACTCAAGCACTGGCAATTTCAATATACCGTACATAAGGTTTAAGTCACAAAACAAAACAAACAATGTCTCACTGGAGGACTAACCTATAAAGAAGCATTATACAATCCCCCCACTCTTCAATGTAACCTGTTTTTTCTACCCTTCCCAATTTTACCCACCCCAATTATTACCCTGCCTCATTCCATCAACACCCAATGAGTTCGGTAGAGTAAAAGATTGACATGTGTCCTCCAAAATACACCTCCAAGCCTTTCTTCTTCTAATTCCACTGCTCCCTCAACTAGAAAGTTCTGCCAGTAGCTATGCAATAAAAGAGCGCATTTTCTGACCAACAACAATGATGGAGCTTGCAGGCACAGAACCAACCACAAGAAGTCACTAAAGGACTTAGAAAAAGACAAACTTTCCAACATCTTCTACATCCACTACTCTAGGGATTCTGTCTGTTTTATTTTCTCCGGATATTACTGACCATTGTCATATTGGCTGTAAAAAAAAAAGTCATGTCTAGAAAGACAAACTCAGATCCTGATTGGCAGTCATTTAAGCAACTAAGTTATTTAAGTAACTTGCATATCTCAAGTAAGAAGGTGATGTCAGGCTTTTATTGTATAAAAGGACAATTTTCAGCCCTGCCCCCCAGAAGCATGTGTGTTTGACTTTAATTTAATTTTGACTTCTATAATAAACATAGTGATTATGCAGGAAATCCTGCAACATATTTGAAAACTGTTAATAACTTGAAAAATACTACTATTCTCTCTGCCACAACAAATGAATCTAGCCACTGGCTTTCTTACTGATGAAAAGGCTATTATTGATGCACTTAATCTGTGCTTTATTGTGGCTGGCTATCATTTTGAAAGAACATCTGTTCCTTCTTCCTGTGGGATGGAACTAGATGTAGTTTGGGACACAGTCCCCTTGTGCAGCTCCATTTACTGTTGGCTAAATGGCCCTTATTTTAAAGTGGCCCTTATTTTAAACTCTGTAGTTATTTCTAAAGTCTGGAAAGCTGACTACATTCTACCTTGACAACTTACTGCTCAATTTTTAAATGATCTTCTCCAGCAAAGTAACTCGAATCACTGATGAACACAGAGCTATACTCTTTCCTAAATGAAAACTGTATGTATGTATCCATCAGGGTTTAGACTCTGGTACTGCACAGTGACTGCAACCACACTGGTGGCAAATGATATTGCCAAAGCCTTAGATGATAAGCCAAATTGTGCTGTGTTGTTTATGGTCCTGTCAAAGGTTTTTGATTCAGTTGATCATTCACTTTTAATTAGTAAGTTAATTTCATTAGGCCTACTTGCTAATGCCTGCGTACTGTTCAGGACTACCGTTGTATTAGAACTCAGGCAATGTTGACTGAAGGAGTCAAATATGAATTTCAGTAAGTGCATAAAGAGCAAACCTTTGGCTCAATTTTAGGTCCTCTGTTGTTCATGATGTATATAAATGATACTAAAGATACTTTGAAAGATTGTAATGTTCATTTTGATGCTAATGACGCAATGCTGTTTTCTGTTTCACTCTCTACAAACCAAGCTTTTGCCTGCCTACTTAAAGGGATAGTTTGTCTAAAAATCATATTTTGGGGAACAGAAGGGTTAAAATTAAGAGACCACTGCAAATTGAATGCTTCTGTTCCTCACTCAAAACTGTCAGAAACTGTCCCAGGGAAGCTCATGAGCTCATTAAATCTGAGTTATCAGTCCTAGGAGATATATATTTTTTGGGGGATATAGCACTCATTTAAGATCTAACAGTGACTTATGTAATGCTTGGAAGTCCGATATTAAAGACAGAGTTCGTCTAAAAATCATATTTATCTAAAAATTCACTTACCAATAGTTGATCCAGAATGGACATGGTCATTTTTTCCAACCATCCATAATTCAGCTCTGTCCCCGGATGTAATTAGCGTACTTAGCATCGTCCAAATTCATGAATGGAAACTTTATCCCACTACAGCAAAGCTGCATTGCAAGCGGAAAACTTCTCCATAACACTTCAAACAACGTTTAGTAATCTGTCGCGGTAGCATCAAATCTTTAAACTGTACACTGACCAAACAGCCGGCGGAATATGGTCAATATCCAAACCAGCACTAGCAAACTATTTCTTACAGCCACACACAGCTTCGGTTTTTCGGCGATGACGTCATTACTATCATTGTGGAAAATGTGTGATCGTGTTTCGTTTGCAAAGAAAGGTACTAGGGACCTGGGAGAGGAGGCTTAGTGTTTCACTCGTTGCCATATCTTAATCCAGACATGCAACACGTAATTCTACCATTGACATACGATTTAGTTAGATATACAGATATATTGACTCTTGTAAAAGCTACTTTTAAGTGGTTTTAAATAATTGAAATCATATATATTTGGTGTCTACCATTGTCTGATTAGCTTTGTTGACATCAATTAAATAGACATGTTTAGCTTTGGGCTAAAGCCTCCGAGTCAATGTTTGTGTATCAAAAACAATGGACCAGATGGTAGTTTTACATTCAAGGGGTTTAGCAGATTAGCTCAGTTCAGATACACATGATCGAATGAATAGAAATGAGAAACTTCTTGCATGTTTCTCATGATACTATAGATGATGCAAAAGCATAGTCTTTAGTCTGATGTACAACAGGCGTAAACAGTGCATTTTGGATGTACAATCATGTTATGAAATTTAGAAACAGTTGGCCAAAATACGTTCATCAGATAAATGCCTGCCTGATCGACTATGTCCAGCAAAGTATAGCAACCCAGATTACTGCTTAAATCAAAACAGAAAGATAGCACTTTTGCCTATAAACAGATCGTCTGATCAAAAAACATTGGGTATGGACTCAACAATATAAAAAAACCTACAGTTGACAAGAAACATTCTAAAACATCCTCATTCCTCAGCAAATAATTTGAAAGGGGTTAGCCAACAACTAGGTGTTTGTCTTGCTAGGTTGGACATACATTTTGATGCTAAATGTAGATTTTAGTATGCCTGATCGTTTTTTTGTTTTTAAGCATAAAAATATTAAGCACTATTAATTGCCCCATGTATGGAATATGCTATCCAAATAAATAGCCGTGTCTTATACACTTGTTAACTATGTAATGTTAGGTAGCTACTTACTCTTTTGAGAGCTGGCCATTTGGTCCCTCTGGCCTAGAACGTCTTTTCCAGTTAATTTTTGGAATGTAAAAAAAAGTTTCCAGCACCCCAGGAGTTATGAGGGGGTGAAATCTGGATGATCAACCACACATCTTGGAACGGGTTCAGCTTCAGGGACTGGGTAATTCATGTTCTCCAGCATTGGAATAAATAGTTCCCATTCATTGCAACGAAAGCATTTAGTTTCGGTTGGCATTAGATTGCACAATCTACAGCTACATCACCATCCTCCGGACATTCTGGGCAAGGGTTGGGGATTAACTGGTTCACCATCTCCCCCATCGTCAGCTGCTGTTCTAGACTCTAGTTCGGTCAATTCATTCTCAGTGTATTATGGTTCAAATAAGAAAGGTTCTATCCCCTGGAAAAAGTCTTCTTCCTGCTTATATTCAGAGTCAGACATGATAAATATGTATTTTCCTTTGTCTCCCAAGCAAGTCAACTTTGACTGTCCTTTGGTGAATATCAACGACGAAATAGGTAACTAGCTACCTAGCTAGGAAATAGTAACTTTTGTTTACTGCGGCGTATACACCTCCTCTTCCCAAAAAGAATGCGCAGATTGATGCAGTTGTGAACAAAACTGACTGGTAAACACAGGAAGAACACATTTATTTGAAATGACAAGTACAGCTCCGACAAAAAAGTTGAAAAGGAAGGTTTTGAGTGAGGAACAGAAGGGTTAAAATTAAGAGACCACTGCAAATTGAACACTTCTGTTCCTCACTCAAAACTTTCATTTTCAACTTTTTTGGAAAGGAAAGAAAAAGTTGCATTTGTTTCTTAATTTCTTCCGGAGCTGTATATTGCAAAACTTACAACTTTTTTCTAGGAATACAACATTGTCATGTTCTTTGAGTTAAAGAACACCACTAGTCTTAGTTTGGAGTGTTTTGGAGTAGTTTTCCGCTTGCAATGCTGCTTTGCTGAAGTGGGACGAACAGTTTCCATTCATGAATTTGAATAATGCTAAGAACGGTAATTGCAGCCTGGGACAGAGCTGAACAATGGATGGTTGGAAAAAATGACCATGTCCATTCTGGATCAACTATTGGTAAGTGCATTTTTAGATAAATGTGATTTTTAGACGAACTCTGTCTTTAATATCGGACTTCCAAGCATTACATAAGTCACTGTTAGATCTTAAATGAGTGCTATATCCCCCAAAAAATATATATCTCCTAGGACTGATAACTCAGATTTAATGAGCTCATGAGCTTCCCTGGGACAGTTTCTGACAGGTAGACATTTTTCAGTTGTGCAAACTCACAGTTTCATCAGCTGTCTGGATGGCTGGTCTCAGATGATCCCGCAGGTGAAGATGTGGAGGTGCTTGGTTACACATCGTCTACAGTTAAGGCCAGGTGGACATACAACCAAATGTTCTTAAACAACATTAGATGTGGCTTGTGGTAGAGAAATGTAATTCTCTGGTGTACATTCCTACAGTCAGCATCCCAACTACAACCACAAAACATACAGCTTCCGGAAAAAATTAAGAGACCGCTGCACCTTTTTCTTTCCTTTCCAAAAAAGTTGAAAAGGAAAGTTTTGAATGAGGAACAGAAGCGTTCAATTTGCAGTGGTCTCTTAATTTTAACACTTCTGTTCCTCACTCAAAACCTTCCTTTTCGAGTTTTTTGGAAAGGAAAGAAAAAGGTGCAGTGGTCTCTTAATTTTTTCCAGAGCTGTATGACATAACTGATTCTTAAGAGCTGGGATGAAACATGTTTTAATTCTCTCCTCTTAAACTGCAATTCTTTGTGAATTTTTATGTATTTATGTCATTGTATTCATTTAACTTTTTCAAGTCAACTCTGTCAGCAATAATAAAAATAATTGTGTGTTTCAATTACTTAGATATTAATTTAAATTAAACAGAATTCTAAAAAAGTTAACTTGGAATTTCTTAATTGTAAAACTTATACTTTTCATATTTAGTTTACAAAAATATAATTCCTCAGAAAAGAAGACATGCTAAAATGTAGCTAATATGTTGCTTTAATGAATAAACAACATCAGCTTTATGAACAGTACCATATTTTCTTAGAAAATTAACCAAAATACCATTTGACGGTGTTGACAAAAAACTGACGGAGGTGATGACAGGCAATATTATTTATTAAGAAACTCAAAATTATATTTCACATTTTTGGAACACATGGATGTTTCAACTCACATTTCCATACAAAAACATTTCCTAATTTCAATTAAAACCCTGTTTCCAAAAAAGTTGGGATGCTGTGGAAAATGCATGAACAGAATGCAATGATGTACAAATCATTTATCCCTATGTTTAATTGAAAATAGTTCAAAGACATCATATCAAAACTGAGGAATTGCATTGTTATTGGAAGAATACATGCCCATTTTTAATTAGATGCCAGCAACACGTTTAAGAAAAGTAGGGCAGGGGCATTTTTACCACTATTTTGTATCACCTTTTCTTTTAACAATTGCTGTAGTTTTGAAAGTTTAATGTATTCCCATACTTGCTTGATACAGGATTTCAGCTGCTCAGCAGTTCGGGGTCTCCATTGTTGTATTTTTCGTTTCATAATGCGGCAAATGTTTTCAATGGGTGACCGGTCTGGACGGCAGGCAGGCCAGTTTAGCACCCAGACTCTTTTATTACGGAGCCATACGGTTGTAATACATGCAGAATGTGGTTTGGCATTGTCTTGCTGAAATAAGCAAGCCCTTCCCTGAAAAAGACGTCTGGATGGCAGTATATGTTGCTCCAAAACCTGTATATTTTGTTCAGCATTAATGGTGCCTTCACAGATGTGCAAGTCACCCATGCCATGTGCACTAATGCACACCCATACCATCATGGATGCTGGCTTTTGCAGTGTGCTTGATGTCCATGATTCCCAAAAATAATTTCAAATTTTGATTCATCGGACCAAAGGACAGTTTTCCATTTCACCTCAGTCCATCTTAAATGAGCTTGGGCCCAGAGTAGGCGGTGGCATTTTTGGACCTTGTTTATACAGTTGTGCTCATACCTTTGCATACCCTGGCATAAATTGTGAAATCCTGGCATTGATTTTGAAAATATGAATAATCATGCAATAAAAATCACTTTTATTTGAAGATAGTGAAGCCATTTATTATCACATAGTCATTTGGCTCCTTTTTAAATCATAATGATAACAGAAATCACCCAAATGGCCCTGATCAGAAGTTTACATACCCTTGAATGTTTGGCCTTGTTACAGACACACAAGGTGACACACACAGGTGAAAATGTCAATTAAAGGTTAATTTCCCACACCTGTGGCTTTTTAAATTGCAATTAATGTCTGTGTATGAATAGTCAATGGTTTGTTAGCTCTCACGTGGATGCACTGAGCCGGCTAGATGCTGAGCCATGGGGAGCAGAAAAGAACTGTCAAAAGACCTGTGTACCAAGGTAATGGAACTTTATAAAGATGGAAAAGGATATAAAAAGATATCCAAAGCCTTGCAAATGCCAGTCAGTACTGTTCAATCACTTATTAATAAGTGGAAAATTCAGGGATCTCTTGATACCAAGCCAAGGTCAGGTAGACCAAGAAAGATTTCAGCCAAAACTGTTAGAAGAATTGTTCGAGATACAAAGAAAAACCCACAGGTAACCTCATGAGAAATACAGGCTGCTCTGGAAAAAAACGGTGTGGTTGTTTCAAGGAGCACAAAACGACGATACTTGAACAGAAATGAGCTGCATGGTCGAACCAAAATGAGCTGCATGGTCACAGCTTCTGGCACACTGTAATTTGGAGTGACGAGACCAAAATAGAGCTATATGGTCACAACCGTTCTGCTTCGTGTTTTCTGTGTGTCCTTGGTTTGTCATGTCCTTGTTTGGTCTTTCCTGTTCTCATTTCAGTTAATCAGTTTATTCCTTTCACCTGTGTTTAGCCCCCACCTGTTTCTGTTCTCCTTGTTAGTCTGTGTATTTAAGTTCCTCCTGCCCCGGTGTTTCTTGTCGGTTATTGTGTTGTTATTGAGGCATTCCATGTCGGTATTAAGGCTCTGCTGTATTTTGCCTCTGTCTATCCATGGATCGTTACAAAAGAAATGTGTTTTGCCTGCTCACTCATGTTTTCTTTACAAATGGTACATATAGCTCCGGAAAAAATTAAGAGACCACTGCACCTTTTTCATTCCTTTCCAAAAAAGTTGAAAAGGAAAGTTTTGAGCGAGGAACAGAAGCGTTCAATTTGCAGTGGTCTCTTAATTTTAACCCTTCTGTTCCTCACTCAAAACCTTCCTTTTCGACTTTTTTGGAAAGGAAAGAAAAAGGTGCCGTAGTCTCTTAATTTTTTCCGGAGCTGTATATTACCAATTATCCAAGGGTATGCAAACCTTTGAACAGAACTGTATATGGTTTCTTCTTTGCATGGTAGTTTTAACTTGCATTTGTGGATGCAGAGACGTACAGTGTTCACAGACAATGGTTTTCGGAACTGTTCCTGAGCCCATGCAGTGATTTCTACTACAGAATTGTGTCTGTTTTTAATGCAGTGCCGTCTAATGTCCCGAAGATCACGGCCATCCAATATTGGTTTTCGGCCTTGTCCCTTGCATACAGAGATTTCTCCAGATTCTTTGAATCTTTTAATTATATTATGTACCATAGATGATAAGATCCCCAACCTGTTTGCAATTTTATGTTGAGAAACATTTTTTTAAATTGTTCCACTATTTGCCCGTGCAGTCTTTCACAGAGTGGTGAAGACCTCCCCATCCTCACTTCTGACAGACCCATCCTCTCTGGAATGACATTCCTATTCGACATACCCACAAGATTCATCAGTTTATGGAAAATCGTTACCCAATCCAAGTGGGATCCGAGGTTGGCCAGAACCGATCTGAAAATATGTCAGAGATGAGGGTTAATTGGATCTAAATTGTGTTGGATACATTTCAGAGCCAAATTGATCCTAAAGACAGAAAATGCCTTTTCTATTCCCACATAGGCCCACAAGATTGTTTCAACTTTTCTGGTGGTGAAGGTTAACTTTTCACATGCATTTTGTTGTAGTTCAGCCACTCAAATACATGGTTTATGCTATACAGTTTTTTTTTTCAGAGTGTTATCTTTTATTTAAAAGATTGAGACAAGTGGGGTGTATTTCAGAAAGCAGGGTTAACATACTGAGTTGAAACCACAACTCTGGGTTGACTGACTCTGAGTTGCCACCTGTTCTGACGGTTTCAGAACAGGTGGTAACAATTAGTTCAGTCAACTCTGAGTTAAGTTAACCTTGACTAAAGCACGTGCACAAGGAAATAAAAAGCCCTCATCAGTGGAACGCAGATAACGTGATTCACCATGGCAACAGGAGACAAAAAGACTCGAACCGACTATTTCTCCCCAGTGGATTAGAAATATTAATGACCGCTTATGCGGAATACGAATCGATATTCATGAATAAAAGCAATACCATTGCAGCAGCAAGGGAACGTGAGTTGGCGTGGCAGAAAATTGCTGACCGAGTCAATGCGTGAGAATTACTTGGGGAAAAAAAGAAAGTTTTCATGTTGAGTGTTCCACTTATTCAACATTTATGTGAGTGTGCGCACACATTAAAAATTTGACATCCATTTCATTCAAATTTGACATCCATTATAGCCAATAGGAAAAAGGCTGAGGCACAAAAAACAGGTGGGAGTCCACCACCACTATCAGAGGCTGAAGAGATGAC
Organism: Esox masquinongy; assembly: GCA_016801175.1. Lineage (NCBI taxonomy): Eukaryota > Metazoa > Chordata > Actinopteri > Esociformes > Esocidae > Esox > Esox masquinongy. Next base: position 25,953 of record JACXGI010003774.1, read on the forward strand.
CCTCAGTCACAACAGTGGGCGACCTATTGCTGAGGGCATATCTGGAGGAACCTCGTCCGACCCAACCTCCCCCCAGGACACAAGTGCCTATGTAACAGGTTAGGTATTCAAATTACTGATACGTACATTCATCCTTTTCCCAGTGTAAGCTCAGTGACACCCACCCACCATCCGAAATACAACTTGACACACTGATATTTTTGTAGCAGAATAATATGTTGTGACTGCTGTAACCTTTAGATTCTTAGTAGTTAATCAATGTTAGGGTGACTCAAAATTATGTATTCAAAGAATTGTGATGTGGTTTTTCTGGGTAAATTTCTGATTCAACTGTGTAATCGTCACCTTTTATCAGTTACTGATGGTATAATCACTCTGGTGGAGCCTTCTGCCATAACACACCTCCATGCAATTGTAAGTACTCTTAATACTCCACAGATGGTTCATAATGGATTTGAGTAGAACACAAAATTGTTTAATTGTCATTACAGGAGGATGATGAAGAAACCTTGTCAGCTGCCACAGAGAGGGAACATACAGAGAGGCTCATTGAGGTTGGCTCCTTAAATCACATCTAGCAGTTGTTAATAGTGTTGCTCCAGAATAATACTTGCACCTTATTCCCTAACAGAGCAATGTTGGACATGACAATGGAGAAGAGGGCCCGTCCACTTCTACACCACAACTTGTCTCTGTAAGATATTGTTTAGCACTGGCCCATGACAGACAATGAACCTAAGTAGATCTTGCACTGAAATGTAATGTCGCTTTTTCTGTTCCTACAGCTCCCTGTGAAACAGCTATACAGTGTGCCTACAGAAACAAATAGAGAAATGTGATTTGGAAATGGACCACATAAGACTTCAAACACAAAAGACAAAATTAGAAATACAACTGCTGGAACATCAGTTACAGGTGAGTGAGGTGCCCTCAGGTGGATGATTTTACTTGTTTGAACAACAAAAAAGATTTGTAATGTTCTGCATTGTCACTTGCAGGGAATAAAGAACACCCCTTGAAATGAATGGCGTATTGTTTTTTAATGACACTGTGGAAGTGATTGGTCAATTAGAAATGACTGTGGCATATAGTTTCTCTGACTGCTCGCCCATCTTGTGCATCAGCAGGGTGGTCCAGATCATCATCTACATCACTGATGTCTTGAGGAGGACATTGTTCTCCTCTAATTGTGGCAATGTTGTGGAGGATCACACATGCCACAATAATGTCATATGCCCTTTCTGGAGTGACTCTGAGTCTACAAAGGACTGGAACCGCACTGGAACCGAGGCCTTGAGCATCCCAATGGTCACTTGAGCATCCCAGTGGTCATCTCCACCCTGGCTCGTGTCCTGCAGTGAGGCAAGTTGTAACATGGCTGCGGGCCGGGCTCAGGATTAGGGTAAGGGGTGAGCAAATAGGGCTGGCAGGAGTACCCTCTGTCACCAAGCAGGTCACCATTGAACTCTCCTAGGTGAGACAAGGATAGAGTTAATATGAGTTGCAATAGGAGAAAACAAAATATTAATCATGATAGGATATGGCCATATATCAACTCACCATGGGCAAACCTAGCGCTCAGTGTAGACTCACGGAAAATCCTGAAGTTTACTATTCAGGCCTACCTGCACATTAATGCTGTGGAAAGACTTCCTATTGATATAATCTCTTTCATTTACTGAAGGAGCTATGATAGGAATGTGAGTGCCATCTATGCAGCCAATCACACCTGGAAACCCTGGAATGTATGAAATTAACTAATTAGTGCTTCAAGTCTCAATTGTAAGACCCAATAAATTATTGCTTTGACTGACACCTGCAATTCTGTGGAATTCTTCTTTGGTGGCTCTTGTCGGCCTGTGACTTGGGAACACCACAAAACTGCACAGTAACAGTTTCAGCGCAAGCGTCAGAATTTCTGACAGCCCGACAGACTGTTACCTTGGAAATATTCTCAGCGTCACCGATGTTATATAAAAAACTCCCGTTGGCAAAAAACGAAGTGCAATACAAAGAATTTGCTCCGAACTGAGAGCATGTCCACGTTGTGTCATATGAGCGATATGGGGGCTGAGAATATTGTTCAGATAAATGATGGATTGTGCAGAAAAACGGTAACGCTCGAAAATATATTCTTCAGGGAATGATAGAACATCCAAACGGGGTCTGATCACTCTCTCCCGACGGAGATTTCTGCGGAGTATTTGTGCTTCAAAATCAACTGGCTCTTCGAGAAAGGAACACGCCATGTCTGACACATTCTGGTGGCGGGTTTCAGTGAAAGAGTAGGACAAACTCCAGGTTAGATGGATAAAACCTGCTAGCGAGCAGGTTAGCTTCACGGAGTGTGTTGCCATAGTAACTGACTCAGGGTAACGCTGCACTGGCTCCCTCAACTCTGAGTCCACTAACTCTGAGTTTTCACTAAACCCGCTTTCTGAAATACCCCCGTGGTCTCTATTGTAAGAACATGCATAATGTTCAGCTCGGATACAGATTTCGGATCCAAAGAAGACCTCTATTGGGGTGTGCATAGTACATATGAATAGGACAGTGAGTTTTGTATTGAAGCTGTGTATGTATTGATGGGTTGGCAAAATCATCAACAACTGGGATAAATACTGCAGTGAGAAGGCCAAAAATGTAAGAGGTACTGTTGAATAATTTAAAAATAATTAAATATCCCAATAAAGGTGCCATTGGTAAGTTTAGCCCCCTGTTGGCTTGAAGTGGAATTGTAGAAACAAATGAAAACAGATGAATATCTTAGCTAGCTACTGGGCATGCATGTGTTACTGAGGCTTGAAAACATGACACCCTCTAAAAAGGCTAATATATTAATAGCTAAAGCACTAGTTATAATGTTCATGTCTCCAAAGTGATTTTAGATGCAGTAACATTAGCTAAGACTGAGGCAAGTTTACCACATTTGAGTTAGTTAACATTAACAACTAGCTAACAACGTTACCATTTATCGCTAACGTTAGCGACGCTAGCTATTTTTCACCAACTCGGCAAGCTAATCTTTTTGATAAGATGATCATGCATCCCACTAAATATTTAACAAGTCATCATATTTCAATAATTCATCATATTTCGAAGCACCTACTGTGTAATATAAATGCATTTAGCCCCCCTTAAAATCATTAGCCCCGGACCAACTTTTGTACATCAAAATGGCTGTTAAAGTTATTAACTAATAGCTTGCTGATTATTACAAGCTATTGGCGTGCTTCAGTCCTTAGTAACTTGCTTACCTGGTGAGGGGAAACATGGCCAACTTTTTGAGCCCAAATCAGTCTGTGTATTCCTCCATATTTCGAAAGTGATGCCTATATATTCTAGCTTAATCCACATTTATTTGGATCTGGTGATGTTTTTTCTTTGGAGCAGTACTACTAGACCCCGGTGGTGTTGGAAGCTTGCATTCAATTCGAGTAGTTGAAGGGGAGTGGCAAAGCTCACCACCAAGTTTGGAAAAAGTGGGCGCTACACTACAACTAGGACCAAAACATACAGTACAACACAAAATCATTTCGGAGACACGGAATGAATAGAATATGCCTACAATAACAAACCATTTATGAAGTGTACAATTTGTAATAACATCTTTCCCCAGTACCTTTAGAAATATACACTACTGTTCAAAAGTTTGGGGTCACTAAGAAATGTCCTTATTTTTTGCAAGAATTTTTTTTTTGTTCATTCAAATAACATCAGATTGATCAAAAAACAGTGTAGACAGTGTTAATGTTGTAAATGACTATTGTAGCTCTGAAATGGCTGATTTTCAACGGAATATCTACATAGGCGTACAGAGGCACATTATCAGCAACCATATGTCCCGTGTTCCAATGGCACGTTGTACTTGCTAATCCAAGGTTATAATTTTGAAAGGCAAATTGACCATTACAAAGTTGAGATGCAGACCAAAGGAAAAGATGCTTGAGGAGTACTTGACGCTATCTGTCAAACATGGTGGAGGCAAAGTGGTGGTCTGGGAGTGCTTTGGTGGTGGAAAAGTGGGAGATTTGTGCAGAGTAAAAGGGATCTTGAAAAAGGAAGGCTGTCACTCCATTTTGCAACACCATACCATACCCTGTAGACAATGTGTGATTGGAGCCAATTTCCTCTTACAACATGACCCAAAGCACAGCTCCAAACTATGCAGTAACTATTTGGGGACGAAGCAGTCAGCTGGTGTTCTGTCTATAATGGAGTGGCCAACACAGTCACTGGACCTCAACACTATTGAGCTGTTGTGGGAGCAGCTTGACAGTATGGTTTGTAAGAAACGCCCATCAAGCCAATTAAACTTGTGGGTGGTGATTCAGGAAGCATGGAGTCAAATCTCTTCAGATAACCTTAACAAACTGACAACTAGAATGCCAAAGGTAGCCAGAGCTGTAATTGCTGCAAATGGAGGATTCTTTGATGAAAGCAAAGTTTGAAGGACACAAACTTATTATTTCAATTGAAAATCATTATTTCTAACCTTGTCAATGTCTATATTTCCCATTCATTTTGCTATATTTCCTATTGAAACTCACTTCATGTATGTTTTCATGGAAACAACAACATTTCTAAGGGATCCCAAACATATGGTGGACATGTTACAAATGGCACCTTTAAGAGGTGTGTGTATTATGTGAGCAATTGTGAACTGTCAGCTGCATGTCAACACCATCTGGATGAAAACCTGACCGTGCTGAGTGACATTGTTGACAAAATGTTTTTCTATCTTAACCTTGTGTTCTGCACTGCAGCCATTTTAGGTTTTCCTCAGTTGCTAACTGTCAGTAAAACCTAACTAATATGCGCAACAATTATTCCACAGTTCTTTACAAATCTTGTCATAATGTAAAGATGGTGTTGACGCGTTAAAGCTGTGACCCCAGGGATATCAATAATTTTGGCAAGTAAAAAAATATAGAAAACTTACCAGACCATGTGTGCTGTTGTTGCCTTCAAAAAATCAGGAAGTGGAAAAGGGTTCCTCAGGGCCATGTAATTTCCTGATTTATTCATAATTATGTAAAATTCTGATGGTGGTGACGGATATTGGGGATGCAATTTGAAAGCCATATATTCATGGAAAATCAATATTGAAATTTAGTGTATGCATTTATTTATTTATTAAACTCTTTTAGTCAGTTTTAAATTGAAATCTCTTGTGGAGGATGAGGTGATTTCCTGATGCAGACCAAACATGTAAGAAAATAAAGTAGAAATTCTTCAAAGAAATGTGAACATTTTATAGGTATACACTGTTCCATTTCATTTATCTTTCTAGCAGGGCTCTACAGTGCAACAATTTCAATTGCATATGTCACTAAACATGAAGGTGTGCAAATTTATAAAATCAAGTTTTCGCACAGGTGATTATCAATTTCTACCCAGAAAACCAATGCTCCTGTGGTTGTAATGTTTCTGCTGTTGAAATTCATAGTCGGTAATCACACACAACTACTTATACCATAATGCAATGTGCAACTCAACAAGCTAATTGTAGCCTAGCTTAGTCAGAGGCTTGAAATACTTTAGGGGGATTAATGCAATTCTACTTTTGATTTTTAACATAACTGTGTATAATTTATTAAAATAAATTTGAATCGTACACCATGGAAATGAATGCTCTGTTTCATTGCACGTGCATATCATATCACATAATGTGGTTTTCTTCTATTCCATGGCAAAATATCTAGAGAAATCTCACACTGCCTCTCAGCTACTATATAATCAACGCATCACTGAAATTATCCCAAACCTGTTTAGCCATTATTGGCTAAACAAACATAACAGGATATCAGGCAAATTTATTTTTTCAGGATGTTTCTTGTACTGTGTGGTTTGTTCGTTTGATTATGAGCTGACAGGAGCTAAGGAAGGGTCTTGCCTGTGTGCAATCCATAAACATTACCTTAATGCAGCAATTGTACCTGTTACATCGCCAACGTAAACAGAGTTAGAAAATTATTTGGATCATTGAAATGGACAGCCATTTGCTTTTTACTCTACGAGTATTTGTAATATTAATTGATAAGAATCCACCCCAAAAAAATCCAGGAAAAACACAACTGAAAAAATTGAATTTGGGAAAATATAAAACAGAATATATAGGGTCCCCTTTAGAGAAATGTATACAATCAGGTACATTTTCAGAAGTACTTTCTCTTGTACAAAGAGGACCTAGGCAAAAGTTGAAGTGGAGAGAGGGATGTGGCTAATTGAAAGCAAAGAAACTGAAGGAACTCTCATACTCAAAAAATGTTGGAGAGCCCTGCAATACACATTTATGTATAGTATGTTTTAAGTTACCTGATATTGTCCAGAATTGTTGAACTTAATTGTCAGGATAAGAGACAAGCCTCTTTCCCAGCAATTGTGCTCCTAAATGTATTTCTGTGCACCTGGATATTTCAGCTTACTAAAACATGTGCTCCTTGTAAAAAAAATTCCAGGCTTTAGCCCATGTCTAGGCATATTCATTATAAAAAATTTATATATTTTATAATAAAGCAGTATTTGCTGTGTAGGATATTTTTGTTCCCCAACACTCAAGAATCAGTGACAGTATGGGATCCACACTTTGGGATCCACACTTTGGAACTGTTGCTTTTATATTTTTGGGTTTAGTGTAGATAAGGTGAACATTTATGCATACAGTAGTGAATAGAGAGCATACATTACAGTATTGTGAGGTTCTGTGTTGTTCAGTTTTGGGTTTGCGTTTGTTCTTGAATGTAGCCTGTTCTGTTTTGTTTCTTTGATTTACTCTCTTTGTTGTGAATATGGTGTCAATTCAGCCCATTGCTGAGCCCCTATAAAAATATGTACAAAAGTTGCATATAGAAAATAGCACTGCGTTATTACAAATAGCAGTTACTGTATACCGTCACTTTCTTTGGTCACAAAATACATACTTTCATCTACAACCCCGTTTCCAAAAAAGTTGGGATGCTGTGTAAAATGGAAATAAAAACAGAATGGAATGATGTGCAAATCATTTAAACCCTATATTAAATAGAAAATACACTGCTCAAAAAAATTAAGGGAACACGTAATCATCAAAGTATAACACCAAGGCAATTAAATTTAAGGATATCAATCTGTCTAGTTAGGAAGCATAAGCGATTGTGAATCAATGTCACCGGTTTTGGTGGAAATGGAAGTGACAATAGATGCACTGGAGAGGCAACAGCAAGACAAGCCCCAAAAAGGGAATGGTTTTTGCAGGTGGTGGCCACAGTCAATTGTTCTCGCCTTATCCTTCCTGACTAATTCTTCTCTAGTTTTGCTAGTGTCCTTGTCACTACTGGTAGCATGAGGCGGAACCTGCAGTCCATTCAGGTTGCACAGGCAGTCCAACTCCTCCAGGATGGCACATTTATAGGTGCCGTCGCAAGAAGGTTTGCTGTGTCTCCCAGTACAGTCTCAAGAGCATGGAGGAGATACCAGGATATGGGCCGTTACACGAGGAGAGCTGGACAGGGCCATAGAAGGGCATCAACCCAGCAGCAGGACTGGTATCTGCTCCTTTGTGCGAGGAGTAACAGGAGGAGCACTGCCAGAGCCCTACAAAATGACCTCCAGCAGGCTACTGGTGTGCATGTTTCTGACCAAACTGTCAGAAACAGACTCCATGAGGGTGGCATGATGGCCCAACATCCTCTAGAGGGATCTGTGCTCACAGCCCAGCACCATGCAGCTCGATTGGCATTTGCCAGAGAACGTCCGCTATTGGCACCCCGTTCTCTTCACAGATGAGAGCAGGGTCACACTGAGCACGTGACAGATGTGAAAGAGTCTGGAGACACTGTGGTGAATGTTATGCCACCTGCAACATCATCCAGCATGACTGGTTTGGCGGTGGGTCAGTGATGATCTGGGGAGGCATATCCTTGGAGGGTCGCACTGCTGTTAGGTACCAGGATGAAATCCTCAGACCCATCATCAGACTTTATGCTGGTGCAGTGGGCCCTGGATTCCTCCGAGTGCTGGACAATGCACGGCCTCATGTGGCCAGAGTGTGTAGGGTGGTTCCTGGATGACAAAGTCATTGATGCCATCGATGGGCCCCCATGTTCCCCAAACCTGAATCCAACTGAGAACCTTTGTGACGTTATGTATTGGTGCATCTGATGCTGCCTAGTGCCACAGACTCTCCAGGAGCTCACTGATGCCCTGATCCAGGTCTGGGAGGAGATCCCCCAGGACACCATCCGCCGTCTAATCAGGAGCATGCCCAGACGTTGTCGGGAGTGCATACAGGTATGTGGGGGCCATACACACTACTGAGTCACATTATGAGTTGCCCTGATGAAATTCACACAAGTTGGAACAGCCTGTGATTTCAATTGTTGACTTAGATTTTCGGTGTGACTTTGAATCCAGCCCTTAGTCGGTTGTTGATTTTGGTTTCCATTGACTGCTGTTACGTCATTTTGTTCTCACTTAATTACACAATATACAGTAACGATTTTGATCTTTAATATATCTCCTTCATTGAGACCCGATGTGTGATTTAAGCGTTTCCTTAGTTTTCTTGAGCAGTGTAATACAAATACAACATATCAAATGTTGAAACAGAGACATTTTATTCTGTCTTGAAAAATATATGCCTACTTTGAATTTGATGCCAGCAACACGTTTCAAAAAAGTTGGGACAGGGGCAATAAACGAAACCTGGTGGAAAATCACACAACTACTCAATTGGCAACAGGTCAGTGACATCATTGGGTGTTATAAGATTATTCCAGAGAGGATGGGTCTGTCAGAAGTGAGAATGGGGAGGGGTTCAACACTCTGTGAAAGACTGCGCAGGCAAATAATGCAACAATTTAAGAATAACGCTTCTCAATGTAAGATTGCAAAGAGTTTGTAGATCTCATCATCTACGGTACATAATTTCATTAAACGATTCAGAGGATCCAGAGAAATCTGTGTATGCAAGAGACAGAGATTTCTCCTCTTTTTAAAATTGCTGCTAGTTTATATTATGTACACTAGTAAGAAATAACATTATGACCACTGACAGGTGTAGTGAATAATACTGATAATCTCGTTATCATGGCACCTGTCAGTGGGTGGGATATACACTGCGTGCACAATTATTAGGCAAATCTTATTCCTCAAGATTTATATTATTGTTGAACAAACACAATGCTCTCAGTCAATCCAAAATATCATTGAACCTCAAACCTGAATGTTTAACAAAGGAAAAATGAGTTTTGATCTCTCTCAGGGGAATACATAAGTGTGCAGAATTATTAGGCAACTAAATTACAAAAATAATTTGTCCAACTCACTTGTTTATTCTTACTTTTTAGAGTAAGTGCAACAAATAAGTAACACAAAATGAAAATTAAATAACATTTCTGGCCTTTCAAAAATATTCAGTGACCGATATAGCCACCCTTTTTTTCAATAACTGCCATGAGCTATCCAGCCATGCAGTCTGTCAGTTTCTTGATCTGTTCACGATCAACTTTCGCTGAAGCAGCAACCACAGCCTCCCAAATGCTGTTCAAGAGGTGTATTGTCTTCCCTGACTGTAAATCTCACATTTGAGAAGGGTCCACAAGTTCTCAATGGGATTTAAGTCAGGTAAGGAGGGGGCCAAGTCATTATTCGGGAATCTTTGAGGCCCTTGCTTGCTAGCCAACCTGTGGAGTACTTGGATGCATGTGATGGAGCATCGTCCTGCATAAAGAACATGGTCTTCTTGAATGCTGAGGACTTCTTCCTGTACCAACTGCTTGAAGAAAGTATATTCCAGAAACTGGTAGTAGGTATGGGAGTTGAGTTTCAGTCCATCATCAACCCAAAAAGGTCCAACTACCTCATCCTTAATGATAGCAGCCCATACCAGTACCCCTCCTCCACCTTGCTGGCCCCTGACTCGAAGTGGTGCCCTGTGTCCATTAGTGATGGCCACAGGCCCATCCATCTGGTCCATCAAGAGTCACTCTCATTTCATCTGTCCATAAAACCTTTGAAAAATCTGTCTTCAGGTATTTCTTTGCCCAATCTATACGCTTCAACGTGTGAATGTTATTCAGTGGTGGTCTTCTTTCAGCCTTCTTGACATTGGCCATGTCTCTGAGCACTCGACACCGTGTACTTCTGGACACTACAGGTAGGTTACAGATCAGGAATATGGTGGCACTGGAGGATAATGGGTTCCTGGTAGCTTCACATTTAATTCTTCTCAAGTCTTTTGCAGTTAATTTGTGTCTTTTCTTCTCCATGCATTTTTTGCACCCCAGTTGAATATTCGCAACAAAACGTTTGAGTGTCCGGTGGTCACGCCTCAATAGTTTAGCTATTTCAAGAGTGTTGCATCCGTCTGAAAGGCATTTTACAGTTTATGACTTTTCAGTGTCAGTTAAATCTCTTTTTTAGCCCATTTTACCTGAGGTCATGAAGCTGCCTAATAATTATGCACACCTTGATGTAAGGTGTTATTCACTGTTGCCACACCCTCCCTCATTACACAAATACATATCACATGAAAATTATTCAATCCAATGAGCATTCAAGTTTATATGGTTAGGAGTTGGAAAATGTGCATTGAAATAATAATACGATCAGAATACTCACTTGCCTAATAATTGTGCACGCAGTGTATTAGGCAGCAAGTGAACATCTGTCCTCAAAGTGGATGTGTTAGAAGTAGGAAAAATGTGCAAGTGTAATGATCTGAGCGACTTTGACAAGGGCCAAATTGTGATGGTTTGACGACTGGGTCAGAGCATCTCCAAAATTGCAGCCCTTGTGGGGTGTTCCCAGTCTGCAGTGGTCAGCACCTATCAAAAGTAGTCCAAGGAAGGAAAAGCGGTGAACCGGCAACAGGGTCATGGATGGCCAAGGCTCATTGATGCACATGGGGTGCGAAGGCTTGCCCGTGTGGTCCGATCCAACAGACGAGCTACTGTAGCTCAAATTGCTAAAAAGGTTAATGCTGGTACTGATGCACAGAACACACAGAGCATCGCAGTTTCTTGCGTATGGGGCTGCGTAGCCGCAGACCAGTCAGGGTGCCCATGCTGACCCCTGTCCACTGCAAAAAGCGCCTACAATGGGCACATGAGTATCAGAACTGGACCACGGAGCACTGGAAGAAGGTGGCCTGGTTTGATGAATCACGATTCCTTTTACATCACGTGGATGGACGGGTGCGTGTGCGTCGCTTACCTAGAGAACAGATGGCACCAGAATGCACTATGGGAAGGAGGCAAGCCGGCGGAGGCAGTGTGATGCTTTGGGCAATTTTGGGAAACCTTGGGTCCTGCCATTTATGTGGATGTTACTTTGACACGTACCACCTACCTGAGAATTGTTGCAGACCATGTGCACCGTTTCATGGCAGCGGTATTCCCTGATGGCATTGGCCTCATTCAGCAGGATAATGCGCCCTGCCACAAAGCAAAAATGGTGCAGGAATGGTTAGAGGAACACAAAGACAAGCTCAAGGTGTTGACTTGGCCTCCAAATTTCCCAGACCTCAATCCAATCGAGCATCTGTGAGACGTGCTCGACGAACAGGTCCGATCCATGGAGGCCCCACCTCGCAACTTACAGGACATAAAGGATCTGCTGCTAATGTCTTGGTGCCAGATACTACAACACAACTTCAGAGGTCTAGTGGAGTCCCTGCCTCGACGGGTCAGGGCTGTTTTGGCGGCAAAGGAGGGACCTACACAATATTAGGCAGGTGGTCATAATGTTATGGCTGATCAGTGTATATTACATCCTCCAATCCTCCCCGATATGTGACCTGAAGTGTGGCCAGTGAAGAGAGCTGGTTAGCCAATGACTGGTAAGATCCCAACTGTGATATCGGGACAACCTGAGACAGGCACAGTCGTGCATCTGGTCACAATCCACAATATACATACCCGAGGTACATATGTACGTAACCCAGAAATAGGATCTGTGCTGAAGAAATGACTAGACCAAGAACATGTGGGGCTTTCCAGGTCCGGGGAGGTTGTCGAGTGTCACTCAGACAAATGCACTGGATTCCCAACTGCACCCACTGTTGCAGTCTCACTTGAGACTGGTGCACCAACCCACATGCCGATTGTCTGTATTTTGTGTCTTTTTTTGTGAGTTTGTCTGATTGAGTGTGAAATGATGCATTAGAAAAAGAGAAAAAAGAGGGCACAGAAATGATGCTAATAATGACAGTATTGACCATAACACTTGGTTGACATTAATGACTGATCTGCACAAAAAAAAGAAGCGGAGATGCAACACAGTAACAAAAATGCATTTTGTGGGACAACAAGTAAAAATATTTGGCAACCCCTGTATTAAATATCACATCCATATCATGATATCAGAGTTCTCCTCTGAGAGCATATTTTAAAGAAAACCAAACAAAAATCTATTTTCTTTCATTGCAGCTCTGCCACAAGAATGGAAGCAGAAATTAAAACAACAAAACAGCTTTAAATTACCTAGTCTGCCACCTATTAAAAAACATGCTTGGCTAGAAAGGATTAGTATGAACCGTAATATGTATCCTTTTCATTGAAGGGCAAAAGGTTTGACTGCTACCCCATGTGGAATTCCAGATAATTGGGAACAAATTATTGATGTCCCACTTCCATGGCAACGGGTGTATGAAATTATACACTAAACAGCTTTTGAAGCTTCAGTCCTTTCCTTCAAGTTTAAACTACTGTATAGATCTCTTGCAACAAAAAAATTGTCAATAACTGGGGAATTGAATACCTTGCCGGCACTGTGCAAACTGTCACAAAAAACAGAGTGATTTGTTCATTGGTTCTGGTGTACATTTACTTCAGTAATCAAGTTCTTAATTAGTTGTTGGGTCATGGTATCTCCATTGAGATGAACAAACAAATAACACTGATTGGTGATATAAAAAATCACAGACATTCAATGGAAAATATGTTTTTTCCCTTGAGTAAAACATCTACCTTTAAGGCTACATTGTAGTGTAATGAAAAATATCTGTTGAGGAACAGTGGACGTGTATTCGACGTAGAGGAGCATCTGGCCCCACCAAGTCTCCAACAGACCCTTGGTAATGTTAATCAGGGGTCCTGCCTAACATTTGCTTCTCTGGAACACCAGGTGTGGGCCATCAGCCCCACCCTCCTGAGCTCATCTCAAGAGGTGTGAAATTCTGAGCAAACTGGAATGTAACTAAATGCATGATATTTTTGACATTTATCTGTAGTGTTTGGATTTCCCCTGTTCTCCATAAAGAGCTGAAAAGTCTGATATGCTTTATTGTACTTATGGATCAAACTTGAACATTGTAGAAATGTTTGTCCTTGCTGTATGTGTGACAACTGGCGGTAACGCCCGTCTATTCGATTTTTATGCATTGATTAAGTGGGACAGTTCCTGTCCTTTGTGTTCATTGTGTTTGCCAAGGTAAAGTAATGCTAATGACTATTTGGGGGAGTGTTTTAGATATGTCTGATTTTATGATAAATAGCCATATCTCCAAGAAGTTTTGAGGTTGTGATCGTTAAAGAGACCTCCCAACATGCTGTGTTGTAGTCATATTTATGAATTTGTCATTGTTAAAGAGATCTCCTGACATGTTGTGTTGTAGCTTGCTACTTACCCGAAGACTTGTAACTACAGTTGTGCTCATAAGTTTGCATCCCCTGGCAGAAATTGTGAAATTTAGGCATTGATTTTGAAAATATGACTGATCATGAGTCATCTTTTGGGATTCACATTCAACTGTAGGTCATAACAGAATGGCACAATCATAAAACAAAACATGGCAATAAAGAAAAAAAGGAACTGACCCCTGTTCAAAATCTGCAAACCCTTAGTTCTTAATACTGTGTATTGCCCCCTGTAGCATCAATGACAGCGTGCAGTCTTCTGTAATAGTTGTAATAGCCTTTTGTAATAGAGATCCCCGAATTTTCCACTTCTTAATAAGTGATTGAACAGTACTGACTGGCATTTGCAAGGCTTTTGGTGACCAGAAAGCCTAAATATTTCACTGAAAAAACTTTTTAATAAAATGTTAAATATAAAGTAATTATATCTCATTCATTTCAATAACCCCCTGAAACTGCTTCATGCAATTCAAGTGAGTTTTTAGTTTTGGAAAGTGGATCGTAAACTAGGGAGCCAGTGACTGAAGCTAGGGTAGAGGTGCTGGAGTAAGCTGAGGGATAGCCAACAGGAGTTGGAAGACAGAGTGGCCCAGAGAGTAGTGAAACTGACTGAACCAACAGAGAGTTACAGAAAGAAGCAACGTTTTCATTTAGGGATTATAGGAATAAAATCCTGACCCATGAGCATATATATATATATATATATATATATATATATATATATATATATATATATACTGTATATCAAAACATGACATGTAATTTTGTTGATTGGCTACTCTCAGAACATTTTGTTGCCACAATAATTATATATTATTATTGCTACATCTAAAATGCTGAATGTGAATGCAATGTTTGCAGAGCCATTGTTCTCTACTTCATGGGACATTTTTTAGAATTTCAGAAAATTAGCTTTAAAATAACAACCATACCCTTGGAGAATTTGTAGAATTTCAAGAAATTGTTTTAAAATATTAAGATAGGGAGGGGTCGAATCACATAAAAAAAAAGGTTTTGTGAGAAATGAAGGTTTGGTGATAAAAGGAGTTTCAAGAGGATGGCTACAGTATAATGAGGAGGCTATGGTGATGAGTTGTGTGACAAAAAGGGCAATTTATTATTTTGGCCGGTAAAAAATATGCTTGAGTGGTGGATTTTTTCATCTACCAGTCCCCTTGGCAGGTGAGCCATGTCAAGGAGGGACCTTGGCAGGTGATCTCAAGGAGGGACGGAGGCAAGCGCAGGGTTGAAGTAAGGAGATTTTAATACAAACAAAAAGGAAACCAAAACCTAGCACCGTGCGCCACAGACTACAAACATTGACTGGCCACAGGTACCATGAAATGTGACACTACAACAATGACCCACAAGGACAGGGAGAAAATGCCAAAACTAAATACACAGACTAACAAGGAGAACAGAAACAGGTGGGGGCTAAACACAGGTTAAAGGAATAAACTTATTAACTGAAACGAGAACAGGAAAGACCAAACAAGGACATGACAAACCAAGGACACACAGAAAACACGAAGCGGAACATTCCCTTCCAGCCGGGACCGTTACAAGCCAAAAAGTTAATTTCAGACACTGGGTGTGCACACATTAAAAAAGTATCAATTAAAAACAGAGTTGAAATAATGCAAATAAAGATAATTTAAAGATAGACAGTCTGCTCACTCATGATTGATGAAAATATAAAAAATATAAACATTAAAAGCAAGTTGCTCTAACCATGTAGTACCATAACAATCTCCCATTTAAAACACAACCCACATCAGGGGCTGAGTCTAGTATGGAAAAGAAGCCAGGCAAATGTATTTCCCTCTTATTGTTTACATAGGAGGGGTGTCAGCAAAAGCAAAGTATAATAAGGACTGAGGTATATATAGCGTCAGTGACATGATAAAATGCTAAAAGGAAATTCCAATGACAATATGAAATTACATCAGGAAAATATATTTATTCTGCATAAGGGAGAAGACTTGATGGGCGAATGAACAAGACAGCTAACATTAATAAATCTCACTTATTTCAGTAGCTATCCTGTTTGGGTTAATAAACTGCCACTCCGCAAGCCCCTGGTCTAACAGGGGGATGGGACAGATCTCACAATTCACGCACATCTTCTCAAACCAGATGACAGTGAGCATTGCCTATCGTCAGTTATCGTCGCTTTCTTTGGCTTGAGAAATTTAACACTTTCAAATTAATGGATGCAAAGACTGATGAACATTTAGATCAAATAAATATCAATTATACAAATCACAGATTACCCCAATAATTATAAACCAAAGGGCACTCTATGCCCTCAGGGCAGTCTTTAAAAGCTATATTGAAGTCTTGAAACTGATCCTAGGTGGATACATCCGCATATTAAGCTACTGAAATATCATCAAAAGTTTACTTCACTTAATACAGCTATGTACCAGAAATGATTGGCCGGAGCTGTAGTATACTTATTATTTTTTTACCTTAATGCAAGTTAATGCATCATCTTGAAGAAATACATCATTGCAGAATACCGCAATGATTAACATATGTCAACTAGCAGCCTGGAGTTTCAACAAATAGCAGCTCATCCTATTTGAACTGACTAGGTCTAGAGGCAATATCATGCATTTTCCAATTAAATGGGAACCAACCAAATGTTGCTTGTAGCTCCAAGCACACAGCAGTTTGGTCAACTGAGGTTTCTGCCCATATCCATTACTGAATGTAACTTACTAGAAATGTATTTAATAACCATCAAGAAAACATTAGCAAGAAGTTAAGCCTATAAGCTATAGCTGATATCAAAAAAGCTAAGCTAGCTGTTGTGAAAATGCTTTGTCACAATAATCTATTTAGCTAAGACTAGTAAATTGTATTCAGAGTAACCTGAGTAATGGTGTAGCTTATAAGCCCATCTATCGAAATGGATAATGTGTACTCTAAATTCTCCCAAAATGTCTCTAAATCTGTCACGGCATGTTATCTTGTCTTTATATTTAGCTGGCTATGCAAATTAAATTGCATCAGTCTTGCGACAAAAAATAGGCTGAACTGAAGTTGCTTTAACTCTACTTTCAGAGGTTGTCATTAGGCAATGTTTATTTTACAGCTCCGGAAAAAATTAAGAGACCACTGCACCTTTTTCTTTCCTATCCAAAAAAATCAAAAAGGAAGGTTTTGAGTGAGGAACAGAAGGGTTAAAATTAAAGACCACTGCAAATTGAACGCTTCTGATCCTCACTCAAAACTTTCCTTTTCAACTTTTGGAAAGTAAAGAAAAAGGTGCAGTGGTCTCTTAATTTTTTCCGGAGCTGTATGTTTCATTTTATTTTAATGTTGAACAGCATGTAAGTGTATTTATTTTCACTATATAGCTATTTTATAGTTTATTAGTTGTGACATATATGTAAGATATCAAAAATGATTCTATCATTACAAACGTGAACATTTGTGGGTGGTTGAATTCTATTTCTTCTTAATTGGCAGGTCCAATACAGTGAACATTTTAATGTCATTTAATCTCACTGCTTTCTGATGTTGGTGGCTTCCTATCACATAAGTATTTTTCAAATGTTAACATGAAAGAAAACGTTATTTTTCACTTTGACATTATGGATCTTTTGTGTTGATCTGTGGCGAAAACTCATAATGAAATGTATTCTGACATGTTATAACAGAATAACATATATATGTTATATACATATATATGTTATATGAAATGTATTATAACAGAATAACAGAATAAAATGTGGAAAGGTCCAAGGTCCAAACTCTCAAATGAATTCAGTCGAAGAAAACCCTGCTCCTGGAGTGCCATAAATTCTTTGTTCAAACTCTGCACCACTCTAAAACCACTTGTTTCTTAAATATGGTCCTCCTTAATCAATTGTTGTGATGATCAATGTACAGTTTACTACCTCTGTCCAGTACAGGCCCTATCCTTTTGGGGGGCCCCCTCTCCCCTAGTGGTCCGGGGCTCATGCAGTCTGGGGCCCCCTAGTGGTCAGGGGCCCTAAGCGGCCGCCTCTGTTGCGTATGCCTAGGGCCGACCCTGCCTCTATCAAAAGACTATGGAGCTAAATATTTATATCTGTGTTATTTGTTTGCTGCTTAGACAAATTTGCAATAAGCCTATATCTACAAATACATACTGATATTCAGAAAAATACACTGCCTAGTAAAATTATTCAAACCCCTGACCAATTTTCTCATTTCATTGAATTACAAATGTTACATTGAGATCTCGCTCTGTTTGATATTTCATTTTTAAACAGTTAAAATGTATGCAACATGACACTGGTTTGATGTTGAGAATTGTTTTAAGACAAATGCATTCAACCCTTTTGCTATTGAAGCTCCCAGATGACACAAATGAAAGAAATTGCATAAATGAAGACAGTTACCTTTCCATTGACCACATTTTCTGGTTTAAAAACCCACTGTTGAAGGATCATGGGTCAGGCTGTGAAACTTAAGGAAAATGAAGACCAAAGAGCATTCTATAGATGTTAGAGATAAAGCGATCCATCAAACCTGAGTGTTCTAACAAGAGGGAGACTTTTGAGAAAAAACACTGAGGCCAACAATCACTGAGTTCAATGGCTGCAAGTGGAGTAATGGTGCACCTGTCAACCTTATCAAAAGCTCTGAATAAAGATGTCCTGTATTGAAGGGTGGCAGACAGAAACATTACTCAGAACATACCATCGGAAAACATGACAGTGACCCAGCATGAGGCTGACCTCAAAGTAAACATTGCCCATACCTTACATACACCATCCCCACAGTAAAGCATGGTGGTGGCAGCGTCATGCTGTTGGGATGCATCCCATCAACAGGGACTGGGCATCTTCATAAAATTTTTGGAAGCATGGATGGAGTAAAATACAAGGAAATACTGCAAGGAAACCTGCTTCAGTCAATAAAAACTGAAGCTTGGGAGGAAATTCACTTTTCAGCTGGACAGGGATCCTGTGCACTTGGCCAAAATAATGTTGGGGTGGCTCAAAAACAAAAATGTGAATGTCTGACAGTGGACCAGTCAAATTTCTAATCTCAATTCCATTGAGCATCTGTGGCACTATTTGAATTGTGGTGCACCAGCATCTTTCAACCACCCTGAACAACCTGAAGCAGATCTCCCATGAAGAATAGTCAAAATCAAGATGAGAGGAAATGCTATTCTAGATGAAGTCCAGGTCTCATGTTTCCATCCTTTGGCCCCTGTAAAATAGATGACTGAAAACAGAGCCAACTCCCCAGTTGTCCAAAACACAACTTAAAGGGGCCATATGTAAGATTGTTACTATACTACTACCATAAACACAAGCACAAATGACCAGAAGACTGGTCTGCAAATATTTTCTTTTCTAAAAAATTGTTCCAAGTTCCTGAGATATTCCCCACTTAACATTTCTTGTCGGACCGTCTATCCGTTTGCATTGAATTGTGCATCTGGCCACATCATCAGCTAATAGTATTCTAGTCTTGTTTGGGAAGGTGAGACAGAGACAAGCTGTGTTATGCTTGAAATTAAGTGTTTAAATCTTGTAAACGTTAGAGGCAGGATTAAACACATCACCCCTTTAACAATGGTGTTGGTAACAGCACTGGTGCTGTTAATAGCAAGAGACTCTCCAGTATCCCACTGAACAGTATGAATTAAGCTGTGTGAGGTTTCTGTGCAAAGCAACCTGCCTACACATTGTTTAAAGTGCAATAATTCATCTTAGCAAGTACTGAAGAGGGTCAAAGCTGTGTGCTGGAAAACCTTTTCTCCCAAAAAACATGCCTTTTTTGTTTTTAATTGCCATGCTTTTATACAATGTTTAAAATTAAGGGAACATGTAATCATCACAGTATAACACAAAGTCAATTAAACTTCAGGGATATCAATCTGTCCAGTTAGGAAGCATAAGCGATTGTGAAACAATGTCACCTGTTTTGGTGCTAGTGAAAGGGACAACAAGTACACTGGAGAAGCAAAAGCATGACAACCCCCAAAAAGGGAATGGTTTTGCAGGTGGTGGCCACAGTCAATTGTTCTCTCCTTATCCTTCCTGACTGATTCTTCTCTAGTTTTGCGTTTTGCTAGTCCTTGTCACTACTGTAAGCATAAGCTGGTACCTGCAGCCCATTCAGGTTGCACAGGCAGTCCAGCTCCTCCAGGATGGCACATTCATACGTGCCATTGCAAGAAGGTTTGCTGTGTCTCCCAGTACAGTCTCAGGAGCATGGAGGAGATACCAGGAGATGGGCCGTTACACGAGGAGAGCTGGACAGGGCCGTAGTCCAGTTCACTCCATTGTGCGAGGAGGAACAGGAGGTGCACTGCCAGAGCCCTACAAAATGACCTCCAGCGGGCTACTGGTCCATTAGGACCAGTAGCTGTCAGAAACAGACTCCATTAGGGTGACATGATGGCCCGACAAACTCTAGTGGGTCCTCCATCATGCAGCTCGATTGGCATACACCAGAGAACACCAGAATTGGCAAGTCCGCCATTGGTGCCCCGTTCTCTTCACAGATGAGAACAGGTTTACACTGATCACATGTGACAGACGTGGAAGTGCCTGGAGATGCCGTGGTGAACGTTATGCTGCCTGCAACATCATCCAGCATGACAGGTTTGGTGGTGGGTCAGTGATGGTCTGGGGGGGCATTTCCTTGGAGGGTCGCACCTCCACGTGCTAGCCAACAATACCCTGACTGCTGTTAGGTACCGGGATGAAATCCTCAGACTCATAGTCAGAACTTGCGCTGGTGCAGTGGACCCTGGGTCCCTCCTGATGCAGGATAATGCCTGGCCTCATGTAACCAAAGTGTGTAGGCAGTTCCTGGATGATGAAGGTATTGATGCCATTGACTGGCCTTCACGTTCTCCAAACTTAAATCCAATTGAGAACCTCTGGGGCGTTATGTATCGGTGCATCCGACACGTGAGATTGCATCCAGCCCTCAATAGATGGTGATTTTTCCATTGACCGTTAACATAATTTTGTTCTCAACAAAAAACACAGTGTGTACAGTAAAGATTGTGATATTTTAATATATTTCGTTCATCGAGACCTGATGTGTAATTTAAATGTTCCCTTAATTTTTTGAGCAGTGTTTTACAAGGTGAACATAAAACATTATTATGCAACATTATAAAACAGCATGTAATACAATGAAAATTAAAATATACACTAACGGCAGATGATAACAGAAATTATTAATATATTTATGTCGCAACTCAGGTGTGGACCCAAATGCACGACACAGAGACAGGAACTGCCGTCAAGGTGTTTAATAGAACTGAGTCAGCGAGCAAGTGTAGAGTAGTCAAAACAGGCAGGGGTTTGGAGCACAGGTGATCTTGCAGTGTAATGAGAAATGTCTGTTGAGGAAGAGTGGAAGTGTATTCGATGAAGAGGCGCGTCTGGCCCCACCAAGTCTCCAACACACCCTTGGTGATGTTAATCAGGGGTCCTGCATAACATTTGTGACAGTATTCGGGAAACTGGGCTTATCGCAAAATTTGAGTTTTGCTTTTTAAACTCAAATTTTTGTAGCTTTGTAATGGTATATAATACAATACTGTTTGATAAAGTTATGGGAAAGATATTCTGCTTTAAAAGTTGATAATCTGCTATACTTAGTTCTGAGAAAAGAGGCTTGAAAGATTCACACTTTCCAGACAGCTGGTCTTTGTTTACGCCCATTCAGCGTAGTTCACACCCTCTTAGGCCTTAACCCCACCCAGCCATTTAAGTATTCAAATGGGACACTCTGGCCTTGTGCTAAACTGGTCTGGTTGATCTCTAATAAACACATATTATATCAAACCAAATACAATTACAGTTTTCCTCACATGGACTTGATACATCAGGTATAAACAGTACAGTGAAAGGCAAAGTAGCTTAGCAGCAGGATCATAATAAACAGTAGCAGTAATGTAAGTGCAGATAGTTTGAGTGCAGGTGGACAGCCACTGAGCCATTATAGGGTTATAGATTAAGCATAATCACACACAACTGGATGAATGACCGGTCAATCCGATAGCTTATTATCATGCTAAGTGAAATGTTCACTTTTGTGAAGACTATGCAAACATAATAGCTAAGCATAATCACCCACAAGCTAGACACCAGGAAATGTTAGCTAGCTGGTAAGTCAGTGTTGTTACCTAGCTAGCTAACATTAACAGTAACGTCAGTTACTGTGTAAACATAATAGTTAAGCATAATCACACACAAGCTAGAAACCAGGAAATGTTAGCTAGCTGGTAAGTTAATGTGGTTACCTAGCTAGTTAACGTTAACGTTTAGTCTGTTGACGTTGTTACAACGCGTCTTTTCGCTACCGTTCACACTCTAGGCATTCAATACTCCAATAATCTATGCATCTTTCATTGTCACTATCATAACTGCCATGATTGTCCTTTTCTTGTAAATGTAATCCGTGGACAGTTGTTTTATACAACAGGAGCTAGCGTTTTCTTTTCACCATTGGTACTGCAATGAAATGCCTCAATTTTGCCTGAAAGTTTTAAACAGTATCAGTCTGGGATTTCCTCATCATCGTCCGATTCATCTTCTCAGGCATGGCATCATTGTACTCCAGAAAGTAGTATCTCACAACTTCGTTGATAACACCAGCAAAATTCAGGGCAGCAATGTGATTCACAGCTGTAGCAATAGGATCACAGTTGTCCATTTTTGAAAATCCCGGGATCACAATGATTTGTAGACCAAGCAGTCGTGTTATGACAAAAGCTGTTTACATGATAGACCAATCAGAACTCAGTATGTCAGCATGTCCAGCCCCTTCATTATCTCAGCCAATGGAACGAAAAGTCTAGAATTTTCCACAGGTTAAACAAGGGTTTTAGTTTTAAATCTTATTTGCATTTACACTTCGCATACTAGTTTGTTATTAAGTCACATTAAAGTTCACATCTTCAAGGCATTTCTGAAGAAAAGACAAAATGTCCCAGAACATGTTTTTCTTCTTACAAACGGCTCTCCTGAAAAGTAGTGACATGCGACATAAGCCCAGTTTCCCGAATTCTGTCACATTTGCCTCTCTAAAGATCTTGCCCCACCAAGTCTCCAACAGACCCTTGGTGATGTTAATCAGTGTCCTGGGTAACATTTCCTTCTCTAAAGATCTGGAACACCAGGTGTGGGCCATCAGCCCCACCCTCCTGAGCTCACCTGGAGAGGTGTGAATCTCTGAGCAAACTGGAGTGTAACTAAATGCATGATATTATGGACATTTATCTGTAGTGTTTGGATGTTCCTTGTTTCCCATAAAGGGCAGAATAGGTTGATATGCTTTATTGTCCTGTACAGGTTATGGGTCAAATTTCACAAGAACATTGTAGAAATGATTGTCCTTGTTGCATGCCAGACAACAACTGGCAGCAACGCCCCGTCCATTCGATAATTTTGCATTGATTAAGTGAGACAGTTCCTGTCCTTTGTGTTCATTGTGTTTGCCAAGGTAAAGTAATGCTAATGACTATTTGGGGGAGTTTTTTAGATATGGCGGATTTTAGGATAAATAGCCATGTCTCCAAGAAATTATTGGAGTTTGTCCTTGTTAAAGAGACCTCCCAACACGTTGTGTTGTAGTCATATTTAGGAGTTTGTCATCGTTAAAGAGACTCTGACAGTGAGGTGACGGACAGCTCTGTTATCTCCCGCTTTTCACAGATTCCCATTGTTCATGAACTCACCCCGGACTCCTTCATTTGTCTTGTCTCCAATTGTCACTCACACCAGGTCCCAATTAAGTCATTAGTATGTGTTTAAATGTTTCTCCTCTGCTTCCCTCACTTGTCGGTTATTGTTTCCCTGTCTCTGTATGTTGTGGTTTTTCGTTTTAGTTATACCTTTGCTTTCGATTCACTTTGTTTGTGCTCAGTGTTTTGTTTGTATTAAAAACCAACATCGACCGCCACTCTGCCTACGCCTGGTTCCTCATCTCCACCACTACGCCATTCGTGACAGAGACCTCCTGACACATTGTATTGTAATCATATTCAAGAGTTTATCTTTAACAGAAGCTCCTAGCATACCTTCGTGCTATAGTATATTAAATACTTATGGTATAATTAGTAGACCGTTAGGCTAGTTGGGAGGACGTTGAATCGTGTTGGTATGTAACTATGTTTTGTATTGTAACTTTATTAATTGATTGGAATAAATTGTGTTACTTTGGAATATAGATTACTACGGCATTCCTCGTTCATCTCCATACTCAAGTTCGTAGGGCTACTGGTAATTACACACATACAAGTAAGTCTAAGCGACCAGACTTGGAGTCCCTGAGTCCTGGAATTCTCAAAGCAGTTTGGTTAGGCCCAGGGACATATGACATTCTAGTTATCCCTGAGTCGTTGGGCATAATTAACTTTCTGTTAGACCCAGGAACACACGCCATTTTACTGTATGGTTTGTGTTAAACAACCTACACCTCATAGGCACTTATGATAACTGATATAGGCACATACACATATGTAAATCGAAGTGACCAGACTGATCGTCTCTGAGTTCCCGTATTGCTACACCGTCCCTTGTCTTCTGGACTTGACTAATGAGGAGCATTGAGGATAACGTAGGCCGTGAAACATATGATCTTTTAAATGTTTGGCTTGTGACGAAAGATTAGCTACCTTTTCTAAGAACTTCCAGCATATCATGGTCATTGAGGTTTGCATATGTTTACAAACAATATGGAGTTAGATTATTTAACATTTATATTAATTTATCACTAAGGTTGCTTTCCCTTGCACTCATTTCCCTAGCCGTCCCCTGGTAACCTTCTAGTGGTAACCCTTACAACTACTCACCCATTTTACACCCTCCCTACAATATTGGCGAAAGTACAGGCAGACGATGAGCAGAAGAGTAGGTAAGTAGACAAGCAGGGGTCTGGTACACGGGAAAACTTGGGCATGGAGCACTGGGAACACAAGGAATTAGAACGCGGGCACGACTTGGAAGAAACACACAAGACGAACTGGCAACCAGAACAAACAGAGAAGACAGGCTAAGTAGGCAGGGTTAACAAGGGGATGGGAGACACCTGGTGGGGGTGAGACAAGACAACACAGGTGAACAGAATCTGGGTGAGGGTGTGACAATTTATCTAACTGTATTTATTTATTTAACCTTTATTTAATCAGGATAGGCACATTCACATAAATCTTTTTTCAACAGCGCCCTTGCCAAGATAGGCAGGAGCAAGTCATTATTCAGACATCATAATTCTCAATCATAAAAATAACAAATGAAAAACAAGGAGGACATGTTCTCCCAATTTAAAACTATTTTGTATGATGTTCCAAGCCGATGGGGCAGAGTATATAAAAGCCCTTTTTCCAAATTAAGCTCTGGCATTTGGGACAGTCTGCAGGATAAAGTCCTAAGAAACAAGAGAGTACCCACCACATTTCTGCAGAATAAAAATGCACAAATATGAAAGTAGCAAACCCATTATGGCTTTTAAATAAAGGTATACCAGTGACTGTGCCTATGGGTGACTAGAGAAGGCCAGCCAACCCCAGCATATAAAGTGTAATGTTGTTTAAGGGCATTACAGTTTAAAATAAATCTCAATACTCCATGGTAGTGTGTGTCAAGTGATGACAAACACAGAGCATAAGCTTGAATTTATAAAACATTGCCATAATCCAGTATGGGCATGAAAGTAGTTGAAACATAGCTGATACTAGCCTTCTTTTAGACCTATTCCTAAAATAAAATGTTGGATATGCAATTTCGAAGGGAGATTGTCAATTAAAATTAAGATATTTATATGAAGTTCAGCCTCAATCTCATTGCCCTCACAAGTAATAGTAAGAGGAAGGTTTTGGAGGTCTATATCTTGCTTTAGCGAACACAATTTATTTTGCTTTTGTCTACATTCAGAACAAGCTTCAGTTGACACAAGGTTTGTTGAAATGCTTTAAATGCAGTTTGTAAGTTCTGAAATTCAAGGCACAACAATAAATTACAGTGTAATGTATATCAGTGTGTATCAGTATATAAATGAAGTTGTGCATTTTGCAAATTTTTGTTTAGATTATATACAACCCTGTTTCCCAAAAAGTTGCAAAGCTGCGTAAAATGCAAATTAAAACAGAATGCAATGATGTGCAAATAATTTATCCCTGTATTTAATTGAAAATAGTACAAAGACAACATATCAAATGTTGAAACTGAGAAATTCTATTGTTTTTGGGAAAATGCATGCCCATTTTGAATTTGATGGTTCCTCTCCTCTTTAGACTGAAGGACGCGGCGTCCATGATTCCCAAAAATAATTTCAAATTTTGATTCGTCAGATCATAGTACAGTTTTCCACTTCAGCTCAGTCCATATTAAATGAGCTCGGGCCCAGAGATGACAGCAACATTTCTGGATCGTGTTTATATATGGTGTCTTCTTTGCATGGTAGAGTTTTAACCTGCATTTGTGGATGCAGCGACATACTGTGTTCACAGACAATGGTTTTCAGAAGTGTTCCTGAGACCATGCAGTGATTTCCACTACACCTTACTGGAGACATGCTGTATCCTAGTCTGCTTCAAGTCCTCCATCATCATCCCAGTCCCCAAGAAGCCAAGGATCACAGGACTTGACGACTACAGACCCGTCGCCCTGACCTCTTAGGTTATGAAGTCATTGTGCTGTCCCACCTCAAGACCATCACCGACCCTTTACAGAGCCAACGCGGGTGGACGTGGCTCTTCACTTCATCCTCCAGCATCTGGACTCACCTGGAATCTACACCAGAATCCTGTTTGTGGACTTCAGTTCTGCAGTCAACACCATAATTCCCGCTTTGGTCCAAGACAAGCTATCCAAACTGGGAATGCCAGAGTCCACATGCAGGTAGATCACAGCCTTTGTGTCCAACAGGAGGCAACAAATGAGGCTGGGGAAGCACCTGTCTGACACACTGACCATCAGCACCGGCTCCCCTCAAGGCTGTGTCCTGTCTCCCCTACTCTTCTCCCTGTGCACCAACAGCTGTACCTCCAGTCACTACTCTGTCAAGCTCCTGAAGTTTGCGGATGACACCACCCTAATCAGACTTATTTCTGATGGAGACGAGTCCGTCTACAGGTGAGAGATTGACCATCTGGTGTCCTGGAGCAGTCAGAACAACTTGGAGCTCAACGCCCTAAAGACAGTGGAGATGACAGTGAACTTCAGGAGGAACCCAGCTGCCCTTCCCCCCCATCGCCCTGGGTGGCTCCCCAGTCAACTCTGTGGAGTCCTTTCGCTTTCTGGGCACCATCATCCCCCAGGACCTCAAGTGAGAGCTGAACATCACCTTGCTTACAAAGAAAGCTCAGCAGGAAGTAAAAGCAGAGCTTTTACTTCCTGCGGCAGCTGAAAATATTCAACCTGCTAATGACTATAATGGTGCATTTTTACACTGCCATCATAGTGTCCATCCTGACCTCCTCCATCACCGTCTGCTATGCTGCAGCCACTGCCAAAGACAAGGGCAGGCTGCAACGCATCATCCGCTCGGCAGGGAGGGAGATTGGCTGCAATCTGGTGTCTCTACACGACCTACACACATCCAGGACACGGAGGCGAACGGCAATGATTGAGGCTGATCCCTCTCACCCTAGAAATGCACTATTCAGAGCTCTCCCCTCTGGAAGAAGGCTGAGGTCTATCAGGACCAAAACCTCTCGCCAAAAGAACAGTTTCTTTCCTACAGCATTAGGCCTCATAAACAAGCCCCCGGAACCA
The DNA here is from genome assembly GCA_016801175.1 of Esox masquinongy. Lineage (NCBI taxonomy): Eukaryota > Metazoa > Chordata > Actinopteri > Esociformes > Esocidae > Esox > Esox masquinongy. The sequence goes on from JACXGI010003774.1 coordinate 53,323, forward strand.
AATTGACTAAAGCCCGCTCCCCACATACACACACAACTCTCAACATTATTTTTTTGTAATTTATTAATGCACAGTCGACTATTTTATGCTCAGCCCACTGGGAAATAATTTGTTTTTATTTTGCTTTGTATATATTTTTGCACCAACAGCCAGAACAAATTCCTTGTTTGTTGTGAAACTTTCTTGAAATTAAAACTCTGATTCTGAATCGTGTCTGTTTTTAATACAGTGCCATTTGAAAGCCTGAAGATTGGGGCTATCCAGTATTGGATTTCGGCCTATTCCCTTGCGTACAGAGATTTCTCCAGGTTCTCTGAATCTTTTAATGACATTATGTACCATAGATGATGAGATCCCTAAACTTTATGCAATTTTACATTGAGAAACATTATTCTTAAATTGTGGCACTATTTGCCCACGTTGTCTTTCACAGAGTGGTGAACCCCTCCCCATCCTCACTTCTGACAGACCCTTCCTCTCTGGAATGATCATTTAATACCCAATCATTTTACTGACCTGTTGCCAATTGACCGAATTAGTTATCTGATATTCCACCAGGTTTAGTTGTTTAGCATTACATGATGTTTCTAGTCTTTTGTTGCCTCTGTCAACAACTTTTTTGAAATGTGTTGCTGTCATCAAATTCAAAGTGGGCATATATTTTTCAAGAAACAATAAAATATCTCAGTTTCAACATTTAATATGTTGGCTTTCTACTATTTTCTATTATAATACTATAATAGAATATAGGGATTAAATGATTTGCACATCATTGCATTCTGTTTTTTTTTCCAACTTTTTTGGAAACGAAGTTGCATACAAATAATGAATAATAGGGGACCAAGTACCAGGCCCTGGGGCACAACATTGTAGACAATTTATCAGATGCATGCCCATTAAATTGTGTCCATTGAGTTCTGTCGGACGAATAGTAAAGCAAACCATGCAACAGCATGCTCAGAAAAACCTGTGCTTGACAATCACAGCTTCAGTATAGCATCACCAACTCTATTGAGATAAATAAAAATTGAGAAACAGTGCTAAAAGCATTAGTGACATATTTTAAAACCTTCATGACTGCTGTGATTGAAAACTTGTTTCGTAGCTGTCTAGAAAGAAGCCAGCAAGCATCAGAACATGATTTTCTTGCCTTTGTCCCGGTTATATTGCGTTTATGAATAAGACAAGACAGCTTAGACAAAAACCATGAATTATCCTGCCCTTTAACTCTTAACCAGCAGAATGGGGCACGTTTGTTTATAATTTGTAAGAAATTGAAATAATTTCTAGGCAGTTTCCGCAATAGGAATGAGCTCAATCCTGCTCCAGTCAAAATAAAATTAAATATAAGTTTAAAAAACGTCATGAAAAAAAGCCTGTTCATAAAAGCCTTTTAAATATCTCTTACAAATGAAGCATGGGTTTGTCTGATGGACCTTAGTATTGTGATTCATAGAACTCATAGACTCCAGGATGCTGGCCTTCTAGGCAGAGTTGCAAAGAAAAGAATAAGATGGGCAAAAGAACATAGACACTGGACAGGAGAAGAACAATGCCTAGAAGGCCAGCATGCCGGAGTCTCCTCTTCACTGACGTTGAGACAGGTGTTTTGCAGGTACTATTTAATGAAGCTGCCAGGTGAGGACCTGTGAGGCATATGTTTCTCAAACTAGACACTCTAGTGTACATTTAGGTCCAGAAATATTTGGACACTGACACAATTTTCATAATTTTGGCTCTGTACGTCACCACAATGGATTTGAAATGAAACAACTGAGATGCAATTGAAGTGCAGACTTTCAGTTTTAATTCAAGTGGTTGAACTTAATATCGTATGAAAAGTTTAGGAATTTGAACAAATTTTAGGAATTGGACAAATTAACACAATCATAACACATAAAAAAATGAAAATTATTAAATATTTATATTATAAAATATTATGATCACCTGTCTAATATGCTGTTGGTCCTCCGTGTGCCGCCAAAACAGTGTCGACCCGCCAAGGCATGGACTCTACAAGACCCCTGAAGGTGTCCTGTGGTATCTGGGACCAAGACATTAGCAGCAGATCCTTCAAGTCCTGTTAGTTGTGAGGTGGAGCCGCCGTGGATCGGAATTGAGATCTGGAGAATTTGGAGGCCAGGGCAACACCTTGAACTGTTCATCATGTCCCTCAAACCATTCCTGAACAATGTCAGCAGTGTGGCAGGACAGATTATCCTGCTGAAAGAGGCCACTGCCAACAGGGAATACCACTGACATGAAGGGGTGTACCTGGTCTGCAATGAAGTTTAGGTAGGTGGCACATGTCAAATTGACTTCCACATGAATACCCAGACCCAGTTTCCCAGCAGAACATTGCCCAGAGCATAAAACTTACTCTACCGTATTGTCGTCTTTCCAGCGTGCGTCCTGCCATCACTTCTCCAGGTAAACAGCGCACACGTACACGGCTCTCCACATGATGAAAATGAAAACGGGACTCATCGGACCAGACAACTATCTTCCACTGCTCCAAGGTCCAGTTCTGATGCCCGCATGCCTATTGTAGGTGCTTTTGACAATGGACAGGGTTCATCATGGGCTCTGACTGGTCTGCGGCTACACAATCCCATAAGCAGCGGTGAGATGCATTGTGTGTTGTGACACATTCCTCCTGTAACCATCATTAACATTCTCTGTGACTTGTGCAACAGTTGACCTTCTGTCGGTTCAGACCAGATGGGACAGCCTTCATTGCCTTTGCGCATCGATGAGCCTTTGGCGCCTAACACCCTGTTGCCAGTTTGTGGGTTATCCATCCTTGTAGCAATGTTGGTCAGTACCATTGCTGACTGGGAGCACTTCATAAGCCTTGTCATTTCAGAGATGGTCTGAACCAGCCATCTGGCCATAATAATTTGGCCCTTGTCAATGTCGCTCAGGTTTTTACTCCTGCCTGTTTCTCCTACATCCAACGCGTTGACTACAAAAACTGATTGTTTGCTTACCATCTGATCTGCCCAGACCTTGACATGTGCTAAGCCTCTCGTTCACATTTCTTTCAGCATAGGGTGCTTATTGCTTTTTTTGTGACGTGTGCTTTAAACAATGTACAGTTGTGACTGCTAGGCCTACAAATGAGTAGTAGCAGCAACCAGATTAGTTTGTTTTCAAAATTTTTCTATACTTCTAAGGGTGATGACCATGAATTGTTCTCAAACTGCAGAACAACGTTGCCTCTATGTTTTGGTTTACAAACCTGTGTCTGTAATAACATAGGCTAATCAGTATGTTGAATTCATTTGAGAACTATGTGTCCAATAAGCAGTTCAACATTTTTATTCTTTAATGCTGCCTAAAGCGTAATACATCTTTCTCCATGGACGTGAAAGATTTGTTGATCAGAGCACTGCTTTGGATGACAGCTTATGAATCTTGACAGCCATTTAAAGCAATAAGTAGAACTAATCGCTGCCAGCCATTCAACACAGTAATTGCATTTAATGAATCATACAATCATTCTCAAGTATATTAAGCAGAGGCTCTCTAAAGGGTTTGGTTCTTCAAACTCTGTCTATGAAAACATTCAATAATTAATTGATTTCCTTAATTGTGTCCAATCATCCGTTCTAAACATGCCATTTTCATCTCAACTGAAATCTATTCTCCAAGAACATGACAAACAGAAACAGTTGTTGGTCAGAGCACTCAGCAGGACTGCGTATGAATCCTGACAATTATCTTGTTGTAGAACTCATTGCTGCAAGCCATTTAAATTAATAATAAAATTGAACATGTCACTCAAAAAAAAATTAGGGGGGGGGGGTCATGGTACACATGGAGACATCAGCTTGCGGGATGTAACTGTAGTTGCACACATCAATTTACACATTCTTACAAAAACCACAAACTGTAAATGGAGAAATATTTTTTCCCCGTCCAACCCTTGTGGAACCCTTTAGTGCTACATATTGTTTTGCAGCCTACCTAAAATAACGGTTTATTAACAATTGTATGTATATTCATGCTGAAGTGGTATGGTGTTTTGATGGGCAAAGAAACATTTTCTTCCCAGAGAAAAAGCTTAACTATTTTTTCAAGTGGCATTAGACAACTTAAAAAAATATGGCACCATTAATCTGAGAAAACTGACGAAATGTGAGCACACCAGTTGCACACGTGGATGACAAGATTATACAGACAATTCCTTTAATGTAAATGCTTCCACAATGTAAACACTGGTACAGTTGTGTAATGTATGCTTAGTTGTACTTAAAGTAAATTCTCTATAGTCCTTTAGTGGCCATAAAGCTGTTAGTTGTGTCCTCCCTTCAGTGTACAACAGGAGGTTCTCATTAAGTTGCCTGATAATTGTACATCGATATTACACCAATGCAGTGAGCATGTGTTTTATTGGACCCCTTTGTGTGTGTTCGTGTAGCCCCACAGTGGAATAATTGTCTGTAATGATGCCTTCACAATGACTCCAAAGGGAGGGATGACATCTGTGTGTGAGCGTACGCGTGTGGAGGGGTGTCCTTTTCCTGCCATCACAGGTCCCAGTAGAAAGTGACAAACTGTGAAGGCAACCAAACCAATACTGTTTTGATGTAGAAACAACTTTGTTCTAATGCTTTGTCATGACTTGATAGCTTCAGTGAAAATGGATTAACATATCATTTTGTCAAAGAAAATGGTGATTGTCACACGAGGAGCATCTGGTCACCACAAGCCTGCGATCATCAACTTAGTTTGCATTTCAGTTACCAACTATACCAGAATTTTAAAATGTTACACTAACAACAAGTAACCCAATAAATGCCCTCAGTATCTGTTTCTGTGTGTTAAGCTGACTCCAACCAGAAAACATTCTTTTATGTTGGCTCCCCTAGCACATTTCTTCATCTGCTGGTAGGTCACTGTGGATGCAAAATTTCACTGTGGATTAGAGGTCTTCTCGGGGCAAATTTCATCTGTCATATATTCATCCAACACTAACAGGCCAGTTTTTTTATATACCAATCTGACCCATCTGAGATCAACCAGATCTGATCTAAAGTATGCAAGAGATCTACATTTACATTTAAGTAATTCAGCAGATGCTCTTATTTAGAATTACTGATAGCAGTCAGTGCATATATTTTTGTACTGGCTCTCAGCGGGAATAAAATCCCCTGGCATTGCAAGCACCATTCTCTACCAACTAAGAGATAAGAGTGAATAACAATTGAGTCAGATACTGTGGATATAAAAAAGTCTACACACCCCTGTTAAAATGCCAGGTTCTTGTGATGTAAAAGAATGAGACAAAGATAAATCATGTCAGAACTTTTTCCACCTTTAATGTGACCTATAACGTGAACAATTCAATTGATAAACAAACTGAAATCTTTGAGGAGGAAAATTAAAAAATAAAAAACTCACAATAACGTGGTTGCATAAGTGTGCACATTCTTAAACTAATACTTTGTTGAAGCACCTTTTGATTTTATTACAGCACTCAGTCTTTTTGGGAGTCCATTAGCATGGCACATCTTGACGTGGCAATATTTGCCCACTCTTCTTTGCAAAAGCGCTCCAAATCTGTCAGATTGCGAGGACATCTCCTGTGCACAGCCCTCTTCAGATCACCCCACAGATGTTCAATTGGATTCAGGTCTGGGCTGTGGCTGGGCCATTCCAAAACTTTAATCTTCTGGTGATGCCATGCTTTTGTGGATTTGGATGTGTGCTTTGGGTCGTTGTCGTGCTGAAAGGTGAACTTCATCTTCAGCTTTCTAACGGACGCCTGAAGGTTTTGTGCCAAAATTGCCTGTTATTTGGAACTGTTTATAATTCCCTCCACCCTGACTAAGGCCCCG
>JACXGI010003775.1:0-17192 GCA_016801175.1 Esox masquinongy
ACATCAGACCAAGTCCCCGCTGGAGTTGATGCCTTTGGTCTAGCCCCGGTGCTGTGCCAGTAAGATGTGCCAGTGTCATTGGGGAAGGCTGGTTTGAAAGCCTCTGCGGTTAATCTAGTGGCATTAGCACATGTCCAGGGGAGAGTGTCAGCCAGGTCCGTGACAGAGTGGTCAAGATTTGAAGTAATCCCTTGTATACCAATCTGTGTCTGTCCGTTAGCATTTGGTAGCTCAACCCCTAGAGTAGCTGCTACAGAGTCAATTAATTGTTCACTCTCATGTATTTTAAGCTGTGTTATCGTCTCATTCAGCCGTTTGCTCTGAAATTGCTCTGATCTGTTCACCAGTTTTGACTTCGTTCTATCAAGTATAGGGAAATCTTTAGAGTTCTCTAGCCTTAGGTTAGCCTGTTTTGCTATGTTAGCATTAGCATTTGTTGATTCACAGGACTCACAGTCCGACCGGAGGAGCGCTCTGGTGACTAAATCTTCTAAGCGGTTGATCCGTTCCTCCAACAGCTGTCTTAGCTCCTCCATCATAAAAAATCACTCAAAAATACAAAAGAACTATGCTGAGCTCCTCTTTTAAAAATTACATAATATTGTAAAAATATGATTAAAACAATTATAGAACAAAAATGAAACAAATGTAAAAGATTAAAAAAGATTAAAAGAAATTTAAAAAGTAAGAAAAGAAAGAAAGGTTGGCAAAAGGCAGGAAGCAGGAGAGTTGCGTTATGCGACTTACAGGCAAGAGCCAAGCAGGAGAATATAATTCTCCAGAAGAATGCACATTGTCTGCCAGTATTTTCTGATTACATGCTGCATTCATCTTGCCATCAACTTTCAAACGATTCCCTGTGCCTTTAGAGCACACCCCCAAAACATCAGTGAGCCACCACCATGCTTCACAGTGGGGATGGTATTCTGTTCACTATAGGCCTTGTTGACCCCTCTCCAAAAATAGTGCTTATGGTTGTGACCATAAAGCTCTATTTTGTTCTTGTCACTCCACATTACAGTGTGCCAGAAGCTGTGAGGCGTGTCAAGGTGTTGTCGGGCATATTGTAACCAGGCTTTTTTATGGTATTGGCGCAGTAAAGTCTTCCTTCTGATAACTCGACCATGCAGCTCATTTTTGTTCAAGTATTGTCGTATTGTGCTCCTTGAAACAACCACACTGTCTTTTTCCAGAGCAGCCTGTATTTCTCCTGAGGTTACCTAAGGCTTTTTCTTTGTATCCGAAATAATTCTTCTGGCAGTTTTGGCTGAAATCTTTCTTGGTCTACCTGATCTTGTACTTGGTATCCAGAGATCCACGAATTTTCCGCTTCTTAATAAGTGATTGAACAGTACTGACTGGCATTTGCAAGGCTTTGGATATCTTTTTATATCCTTTTCCATCTTTATAAAGTTCCATTACCTTGTTACGCAGGTCTTTTGACAATTATTTTCTGCTCCCCATGGCTCAGTATCTAGCCTGCTCAGTGCATCCACGTGAGAGCTAATAAACTCATTGACTATTTATACATAGGCACTAATTTAAAAAGCCACAGGTGTGGGAAATTCAACTTTAATTGCCATTTTCACCTGTGTGTGTCACCTTGTGTGTCTGTAACAAGGCCAAACATTCAAGGGTATGTAAACTTTTGATCAGGGCCATTTGGGTGATTTCTGTTCTCATTATGATTTAAAAAGGAGCCAAACAACTACGTGATAATAAATGGCTTGATATGATCACTATCCTTAAATAACATTTTTACATGATCCGTCATATTTTCAAAATCATTGCCAAAATTTCGCAATTTCTGCCAGGGTATGCAAACTTATGAGCACAAATGTAAGTAATGTGATTCCCTCTAGGAACAAAAACATTTTATTTTATTTTTCTAAGGACAGAATGAAGACACTATTTTCATCAGTGATGGCAGTGACATGTGAGGGAAAAATGTATTAGAAATACAAAATTTATAACAATTCAATTTAATTGAACACTTGTACAGTAATGTATTAATATCTGATAAACTGTATACACTGTATGCCAATAATTTTAGGGTCACATTTGAGTGAATTCTTTGTGCTGTTGCTAAATTATTCATGCTTTTATGGTCAGTTGACCTCAAGTATGTGGTTTGGTTTGCCAATCAAAATTCTTGTTTAAGTGTAGAGTGTTGTTTGTAGGATGTGTTCACTGATGTAAAGTGGTAAACTCTCTTATGAACTGTAATTTGCTATTTGGACTGTCAGGGAGCCAGAAACGTTGGATAGCATGCTATCACAGTTAGGCTATTTCACTCAAAGATGTTGTAAGCTTCTCACTGTTTTCGGTACACATTCACCTAATCCGCTGCCTCCAAACAAGGCTTCAATGAAAAGGACGGGGGCTGTAGCTAAGGTGACAACATCAAAATTGGAGCATGTTGTTAAGCTTTGACATATTAACAGACCAGTTGTATTTTACACAAGGACCCTCTGACTCTGTATAGCGTACATTGACATGTCAGGACCTGCTGTAAAGCTCTCAATATTTAACTCAATGTGTACCTTAATTTTTCAATTTTTTTTTGTTTAAATTAGAATTAGCATAAGTGTTATAATGCCTCGTATTATACAAACACTTCATGAATAGTGCGCTAGCAATATTGAAATATATGATACAAATAAGTGTTGAATCTTACACAAACAAACCTAGGTATTATTACAGCACGAAATGGTTTCAGGAAAAAATAAGGGTGTGCTAAGAACTTGGACAAAAGTAAGCTGAACAAAATAATTAACACAACATGCAAAGGGGTTGGCTGCATATTTCATACGCTAAAATAAGATCCTAGAAAAAATTAATATGCACACTTGAATTGACTGAGTCACTTATACAGTATGAACTGAAATTTGTCTTTCAAATTGTTTCATGTTCATATTCAAAAAGTTAATATTAATACAGTATGAACTGAAATTTGTCTTTCAAATTGTTTCATGTTCATATTCAAAAAGTTAATATTCATATCTTATCCATCGATATTCCATTGCTCATGCTTCGTTGTTATGTTGTGAGCAAAGCCCATTCTTAGTTACCAGTATTGTTATTCTTCCCATGTCAGTACCTATAGATCCAAAGAAAATACAGTGACACATTTTATATTTCCAACATGACCGTTTGAACAAATCAGTTGAAAAAAGAAGCTTATCCACGCTTCATGTCTCCTTCTTTGGCTAACGTTCAGTAGCCTTCCCTTTCCCTTCAGTCAGTTTTAAAAAGAGCTGGTGGAGCTCCATCATGTACTTACAGTGCCCCATAAAAAATTCAGCCCTCTTGGACCTTTCCATATTTTATTGTGTTACAACATGACATCAAAATGGGTTTAATCTGTTTTTTTGCCAGTGATCAACACAAAAATCTGTAATGTTGAAGTGAAAAATAAAATCTAAAAATTGATCTAAGTTAATTACAAATACAAAACAGAAAACAATTACTGCATATGTATTTACCCCTTTTAGTCAATATTTGGTAGAGATAACCTTCAGCAGCAATTATAGCCAATAATCTATAAGTCTTTACTAGGTAACTTTGCACATGAGAACCAAACAATTTCTGCCCATTCTTCTTTGGAAAATTGCTCAAGCTCCATCAAGTTGGATGGGGATCTTGGTGAACAGCAATTTTCAACTCTTTACACTATTCTCAATTGGATTGAATTGATTGGATTGTATAGAATAAACTGTGTTTTATTTGGCATTCAGAAAGCATAAACATTTGCATGTAAACTACTGGTGGTGGTACCCTCAAGGATGGAAAAGAGAGCCAGTAATCCGCATCAATATCTCAAGTAGATTTACGTTTTAGTATTTGTGTGATGCTCTTATCCTTAGTGACTTCCATACATTGTTTTCATACATACAATACAATTTACTTTACAAATATGTTTTTGTAACAGAGGTAAGTCAATATGGATAATAGTCTGTCAAATGAATGAAATGTAATTGAGACAGCAACCACTAAAAACAGCCATGGTCTTTATCTGTGTAAGCTTCCCTTGACATCAACTGTCCGGACCTTGTCCTCTCACTGCTTTCTTACTCAATCCAGAATGAAACCAAAACTACCCCAAAAAACTTAGCTATAAACATTTTGTCAACTTTTATTTCCCTTAGACATAACATGGTTCTGTTGTCAGGTGAGCAAAAGAAATGTGTTGAACACTGCTGAGCACGTTGTCTTGTGTGCAATAGGTAGAGAATAAAGAGATCCACAGACCACCTCTTGCTGACAAATGCAACACTGATGGAGACCAATTTACAGTCATTAATTCCACCGCTTCAGAATCAACCATCACTTGTTAGTCCGTGAATGACTGCAGATTGGCGCTTTGACTTCAAATATCTTGTGTGCAATGTTCCCTAAAGATCTTTTGGTTAGTGCGCTAATGTCTGGGCTTCTAACTGTAAACTATAGCCTTCTCAGACCCAGCAAAAAATATGTTTTGAAACTTAGACAGTTTTACATCATTGTAGTATTTGGTGCATAGGAAAAATATTCCAAAGATTAAAACATATTTAATTGCATATCCACTCTAGTGATGAACAACAGGATTTTGTTGTTTATGAAAAAAAAATGTTGTGGCTGGCAAAAATTATAATCAAGAGCACCAAACAGGTTTAAATTATTAGATTATTAATTACAGAGCAATTTGGGAGGGTTCCTTAAAGGTTAGAATCTTGGTCTGCTTTAGTCTCAAGCAAAAGGCCTATCCGTGGCCCTCAGAAGAAAGATTATTGATGCAAATGGGGAGTCCAAACCACTGGCAATCTACATAGGACAGGTTTTTCCACCGAATTCAGACCAAGAGCTGATGGAAAGATGCTCATAGAAGTCTCTAAGAACCTGTGAGCCTTTGGCGTCGGGTCTCACTCTTCGCAGGACAAGTGTTGATGAGATGAGACAGGAAACCCACTGTGGGGTACAAACGCAACTGCTTTATCCGGTACAAGGGCCCGTAGCCTGGTTTGCCAACGAAAAGTAACTTCCAGCTCACCTCTGAGCGAACAAAAAAAAAACGTATAAGTGAAATAATAATAAATAAAAAATAACACATTTTCTTGCACCTTGGCTGAAATACATTCATCATCCCTCCCCCCCTTCTGACGTGTTGCCTGCTTCCTTTTCAATCTTCCCCTGACGAGCGTCACCAGATCCCCCTCTCACCCAGGGGCGGGGTGTTGTTGCTCGGCCACTCCTTGGTCCTTGTGCCCCTCTGGTAGTGGACGGCTCACACTACGTTAACAATCGACAGAGCTACCGTCCTCTTTTGTGCATGAGTCAACTGTCAGAAAGACATTCCACAAACATGGCCTACACGGGAGGTCAGGAAGAAAGAAGATTCTGCTCTTAAAAAAAAATATAAAGACATGACTGACATTTGCCAGAGTACACATTGTTAAAGACCAAAAGCACTCGAACAATGTCCTCTGGACAAATGAGTCAAAGTTGGAGTTGTTTGGCAACAATGCCAGGCGTCACGTTCTGACTGAAACAAAACAAATGCTGTATTCCTCTAACACAGGCATGAGTACAGTAAACAATTAAGTAATATTAAAAGGTTATCACTCTATGTTTTACGTATGTATTGCTGAATTCAGAAAATCAGAACACTACGTGACACTTCTGGACCACAGAAAACGATAGGCACAGCCCCTAGTTCCTCCTCATCTGACGCCCCATCATCGGAGCTCTCATCACGTTCCTATGCCGTATTCATAGCCCCTAGTTCCTCCTCATCTGACGCCCCATCATCGGAGCTCTCATCGCGTTCCTATGCCGTATTCACTGACCCTAGGTCCTCATCATCTGACGCCCCATCATCGGAGCGCTCATCGCGTTCCTATGCCGTATTCACTGACCCTAGGTCCTCATCATCTGACGCCCCATCATCGGAGCTCTCATCGCGTTCCTATGCCATATTCACTGACCCTAGGTCCTCCTCATCTGACAAATCTGTGTCTGAATGTCCCTCAACTATTCTGAGCAAAATTCTCTCTGCCTTAGTCTGGGACATGTCTCTTACAGCTTTACTTCAAACAGGCAAACCACACATACAACAAGACCTAATGTCCACTGAGGAGGACATAAAAATTAGATTTTGTATGTGCCAAAAAGGATTACTCTGCTTTGACAACCCACTATGGTGTTCCTGAGACACAATCTGAAAATCATCAAAACAAACGTGATAATAACAAAGATAAGATATTTACTGTTCCACATGCTATAAAATGGGCTTGTTGGGAGGATGGCCATTTTGAAAAACAAGGACGATGAATTTCTCAAGGTCACGCACCGATATCACATCATGGCACAGGATGTCCTCTATATGGTACATCAGGACACCGTGTGATGCATTGTCTCAGAGATATTAACAAGAAAAACTATCTCTAGTATAGATATAGGCTATTGTGGCTGCTAGACCGTAATGTAGGCCTACAAGAGTGCCCCACAAACAAAACTGGTTGAGCAACACCTAAAGTGTGTAAATTAAAATACTTTAAATTTAAATTATGTAGCCTACAGTAGCCTTTATGTGGTGTTCAATGCAGGCCTACATTCAATTAAACATATTTACATTAGAGCCTGACATTTATGATTTTGTACTGTAACAAATGGTGACAGTCCCCAAGTGTCTGAATCACCTCGGCACTTCCCATTTAAACCCCTGATTATATACTCAGCTTCAGCTGTGACAAGATGGCTGTCAGTTGGACACGAGGTGGTCAAACCCTCATGTTGAGGAGCTCTCTCTTTGTTTTTTGTTTGTGTGTGCGGGAGAGGTGTCCTGCTTATCACCATTACAATTTCACAGAAAGGCTACAGTACTCTATGGATACATTGTCAAGTCTTTTTGGTTCCTGCACTGTTCACAGCTGGCACCATTGACAGGCTGACAACTTTTACCATACGGTATTCCTTTAATTTTTTAAAAATGTTATAGACTTTGTGTTTGGGTATTTGAAGTAGGATATGTAGAGTATTTGGGGACTGATGTGACATTGTCTAACCCAGAGTGTTGTGAATGGACATTTCCACGGATTAACCGGGCCAGACTATTTTTTTGTGCCCGAGGTACGGGACTGTTCTCTAGTAATTGTGCTATGGGTTATTTTTCTGTGACCGTTCCATTTGAATATACATCCAAAAAGTAGAAATCGTTTGGTGTTCCTTTCTCATTCTTTAATGTTAAGGGTTTCTGGGGTTTATGAAAAAGTCTCATTTCACAGGCTTTGTCATAAATCCTTTTGAAGTGATTTAAAATGACTGACAGACAGATGAGACTGACTCCCACACCAAATAGGAGAAATCTAACCTTCCTACCTTCTGGTAGGCTGTACTACCAGGCACCCCTAAAGAAAAGAATAGATGAGTCAAAATCACTACAAAATACATAATAAGCTATTTGACAAAACATGCCATGATGAGTACCACATTCTTGGCAGAACAGATTAATGTAGCTTTTAAAATTATGAATATAGTGTGTTTTTACTCAAATAAATAGGTATCTGATTGTACATGAAAGACATAGTTTGCTGCCTAGCTGTATAGAAATTTGACTTCTTTACTATCTTGATCCTTTATAAAGAAGTTATTTAATGTCACTAACCCACCCAGTTATCGTGTCAAATTAAAGAGGCACTGTATAGAATCTTGCCTCTGCACAAAAACATGACTTGTATGCTCATTTTCCCTTTCCAAACAAGACCGGTATAGTACTAGCAAGCACCTAAAAAATACACTTGAAAACACACTTATCCTTTAGCTCTATTAAGCATAAATACTGTACCAACCACTGTCATATTTGGTTTGCCCTAATAATATTCAGACTAAGTTCCAGGAACACGGACATTGCATTCAGGTTTAATGTTAGAGAAGGAATAATCATATAAGTATTGAGAAATTGACTCTGTGTAATGTTACAGTGATTGAAACTCCTCATCACCCCAGTTTCTTTTCTGGGGTGGTCGGGTTTCAGATAAAAAGATAACAGCATAATCTGGATTTCTACAATAGAGCCAAAGAATAAACTCTTTAGTGATTGTGTATTTACAATTGGTGATAAACTGGCTGCATATGTGCCGCTCCTTCGAATCACTAATTTCACAAAAGGAAGAAAGCTGCTCTCTGTCAGGGAAGTGGACTCATCCAGACATCTGTTAATGTTATAAGTAGATGGAAAGATTTCAAGATTTTTAAAACCATTCATCCAATTTCTCAGATCGACTTATTAGATGATATCGTTATAACTGAATCTTCGACTGGACATTGCTCATTAAGAGGGTATAAATTGCTCATTAAGAGTAGGGATGCACCGATACCACATTTTTCAGACCGAGTACAAGTACGAGTACTTATCTTTGGGTACTTGATGATACCAAGAACCGATACCATGTACTCAAAGCTGCTCTAGGTAGGATTTTTTCAGTAAAAAAACAAAAGCTTTGTCCCCTATAAACATGTTGTGGTTATCTACGTTAATTTACTTTAAGCTCTAACCATTTCTTAATGTGCTCCACCTTATAATATTCTTTACCTTACATAATGTATTATGTAAATAGTAATTTGTTTAATTTATATATTACCTGAAAAAGCTTTTTCTTTGAAAATATAAACAATACACAAAACCCATCGCAGACTTTTATTTTGAAGGCAAAATACGAAAACCGAAGGTCTTTTGCCGCTGCCGCATTAACGGAGTATTGTTGCTGCGTTTTTTGTTTTGAAAAATCTTTTTCAAAACAAAAAAGCTTTGTTTTGAAAAAGATTTTGAAGAAATACCGAATTAGAGGTGTTTCCATTGATTTATTGATTATTAATAAATCCATAATGGCCTTTTCACCAAAGTAAAGCTTAAAAAGTAGGCCAGCTATGTTTAGAATAATATACAACAGGATTGAAGTTCCTATGACAATCATTGAAAAAGATATTAAAGAAATATAGATTTAAACAAGCTTCCATTGATTAATTGATTATTAATAAATCAATAAAGAGTTTTTCACCAAAGCAAAGCTTGAACAAGTAGGCCAGATATGTTTAGAATAATATACACCAGGTTTGAAGTTCCTATGACGAATATTGAAAAAGATATTGAAGAAATGCCGAATAAGAGGTTTTTCCATTGATTTATTGATTATTCATAAATCAATAAATAGTTTTTCCACCAAAACAAAGCTTGAACAAGTAGGCCAGCTATTTTTAGAATAATACACACTAGGTTTGAAGTTTCGATGACAATCAATGAAAAAGATATTGAAGAAATGCTGAATTAGAGGTGTTTCCATTGATTTATTGATTATTAATAATTCAATAAAGAGTTTTTCAACCAAAACAAAGCTTGAACAAGTAGGCCCGTTATTCTCAGAATAATATACATAAAGTCTGAAGTTCCTATGACAATCAATGAAAAAGATATTGAAGAAATACGGATTTAAACATGCTTCCATTGATTAATTGATTATTAATGACTCAATAAAGAGATTTTCACCAAAGCAAAGCTTGAACAAGTAGGCCAGATATGTTTAGAATAACATACACCAGGTTTTAAGTTCCTATGACCAATATTGAAAAAGATATCAAAGAAATACTGATTTAAAGGTGTTTCTATTGATTAATTGATTATTAATAAATTCATAATGATATTTTCACCAAACCAAAGCTTGAACAAGTTGGCCAGATGTTTTTTAGAATAATATACACCAGGTTTGAAGTTCCTATGACCATTATTGAAAAAGATATTGAAGAAATACAGAATTAAACTTGTTTCGTTGATTTATTGATGATTAATAAATCCATAATGGCTTCTTCACCAAAGCAAAGCTTGAACAAGTAGGCCAGCTATTTTTAGAATAATATACACCAAGATTGAAGTTCCTATGACAATCAATGAAAAAGATATTGAAGAAATACAGATTTAAACATGCTTCCATTGATTAATTGATTATTAATAAATCAATAAAGAGATTTTCACAAAAGCAAAGCTTGAACAAGTAGGCCAACTATTTTTAGAATAATACACACCAGGTTTGAAGTTCCTATGACCAATATTGAAAAAGATTTTGAAGAAATTCCGAATTAAAGGTGTTTCTATTGATTAATTGATTATTAATAAATTCATAATGATGTTTTCACCAAAGCAAAGCTTGAACAAGTAGGCTAGATATGTTTAGAATAATATACACAAGGTTTGAAGTTCCTATGACAATCATTGAAAAAGATATTGAATAAATGCTGAATAAGAGGTTTTCCATTAATTGATTGATTATTAATAAATCATTAAAGAGTTTTTCCACCAAAACAAAGCAAGAACAAGTAGGCCAGCTATTTTTAGAATAATACAGACTAGGTTTGAAGTTTCGATGACAATCAATGAAAAAGATATTGAAAAAATACCAAATTAAACTTGTTTCCATTGATTAATTGATTATTAATAAATCAATAAAGAGATTTTCACTAAAGCAAAGCTTGAACAAGTAGGCCAGATATGTTTAGAATAATATACACCAGGTTTGAAGTTCCTATGACAATCACTGAAAAATATATTTAAGAAATGCCGAATAAGAGGTGATTCCATTGATTGATTGATTGATTATTAATAAATCAATAAAGAGTTTTTCCACCAAAACAAAGCTTGAACAAGTAGGGCAGCTATTTTTAGAATAATATACACCAGGTTTGAAGTTTCTATGACAATCCTGGAAAATTATATTGAAGAAATACCGAATTAGAGGAGTTTCCATTGATAGATTGATTGATTATTAATAAATCCATAATGGCTTTTTCACCAAAGCAAAGCTTGAACAAGTAGGCCAGCTATTTTTAGAATAATATACACCAGGTTTGAAGTTCCTATGGCAATCACTGAAAAAGATATTGAAGAAATACAGAATTAAACATGCTTCAATTGATTTATTGATTACTGATAAATCAATAAAGATCTTTTTGACAATATGAAGTGTGGTTTAGTATTAAGCATGTGGATTGATGTTGATGATAGTCCATAATGATACTATATTTGTGTATAGACATTTCGGCGATTACCTGGTTTACTCTTTTACCTCTGTCCCTAAATGTGGAAGGGAGCCTGAACGGAGGAACCAATGCGAATGTCTGTTGAATCTCGAATATAAAACTGATTTCACCTTGTTGTTCTGCACTGCTACCGTTAGCATACTCCTTGAACTCTGCGCTGTGTTGTGTCTAACGATATTTTATCAAATTGCTTGTGTTAAATTTGTCTTTTTCTTTTCCTACTCGACAATTTAGCAGAGCAGAGCTTCTACTCTACTTGTGTCATTGTTGACATCTCCGTCTACCCGCTCTACCAATCTGAGTTCTATATTCTATGCTTATGTGGCCAGAAGCGACAGAACCACTGAGTTTCACTTAATGTTTCCATGACGTGGTGTCGGTTCGCGGTATCTGCATATTTCTGTGAGTACGAGTACATGAGCCCAGTATCGGGCCCGATACCCGATACTGGTATCGGTCCGTCCCTAATTAAGAGGGTATAATCAAAGTCCGACGTGGAGTTACGACCTATGTACTATCAGCTACTGCACTGGTTCTCAAACTGGTGCTCCCTTTAGTGGGTATATATTCAGTGAAATATTTTCTGAAGTGGTACGTGGTGTAAAAAGTTTGAGAACCACTGAGCTAGTGCAACCGTAAGGTTTACACACTGCTCATGAGTTAGTACTCGCCTGTGGATAGTCTCTTCACTCTTCTCCTGTATTTCATGTGGGTAGAGAGTTCTTAGCCTGGCATCATACAGCTCTTCAAGAGGCTCTGGCAGATTTTCAGTCTCTGTGAAGGACTCAGTGGCTGTATCTGTATCACTCAAGTCCATGCTGGTGAGCACAGCTGCTTTGGGCTCCATGGCTTTCAGATCTGCCATGTTGTCACCTGTCAACACTGATACCATAACAATAAAAAGTAAGTTAGACAACCATGAATTGCAAATTATAAACAACTGGTTTCATAGCACTTCCTAGCAACCATTACATTTTTATTGTTTATTGTGTGATGGTTTACATATAGGGATTATTGTAATACCATTTTACAGAGCATTGTCTGAATGAACGTGACAACTATTACATGCCTCTGAAATTTGTTTTTGAATGTTATCTGGCTGAGCGGACTTGGCTCTGTCCTCTCAGGCTTTTCTGCCTTAGTGGGCTTGGCTTCACTCATACATATAAAGCATAGATGGGACATATAGTTTTATCTGATGTCTCAATAACTCCTTCATCTTACCTGGGACCAGTTCAGAAATGTCAAGCCACTTAACACTACTCATGGTGGTATTTTGTGCAGCAGTAATTTGGTCCAGAAAAAGGATGAACGATACAAAGGAGGTGGGAAACATTGTTCATGCATCAGCAATAGTGTAGAAATGTATGATAACATACTTAACTGTACATACCATGTTTTTAATCAATGAACAAGAAAGCTAATCCAGCCTGATCTTAGCTGTTGAGCTACGTAACTTTACAGTATCAGAATTCTGTTTGTTTTTTAAAATTATAACAGTCTCAGCTAGCTTGCAAATAACGCGTTTTCATCAAAACGTAAATACTGTATATAATCAGCGGATGGCGATTTTGGGTAACCTTTGTCCACAAAATGTAGCCTTGTTATTGTCTTGTTATTTCCATCCTCCGATTTCAATGCTGCTGTTAGCATACCAAATTCAGTGAACTATCTTGCTCCATTTAGCGTACGTTACTAAAAGTGATTTCTACAATTAAATGAAATAATATTTATATGTATATACAATACATACATGTATTATAACTGAAAACCACAGTTAATTTTTATCATTGGAAATAAAGAAATATACATTTGCACTGTATTTAAAATACTATCTTGTATCTTCCTACATTAGACCATAGCCATTCTGTACTCTTAAATTAATAAATTATTGAAAACTATTTCAAATAGATGTTTGTTAATATTCTGAAAAGTAATTTTATGTAGTATGCTATGCATGACAGTGGCTATTTATATATTGTTAAGGAAATGTAACTGTTATAAGAACTGACATGCCACTTCTACCATGCGTTTGTATTGTAAATTGTTTAGAACAGGTCCCAGGTAAGATGGCTGATTTATTGGGGCTCTATGACATCAGCCCATCTACTGTTATCTATTGCTTCACTCTCCTAGACATGTTCCACATGCATGCCTCTGAAGCAAAAGCATTCTGTACTTCCCATCCTGACATACAGCTTTTAAACTTTTAACATATAGTGCAGCTGCAAGGCTGCAGCATGAACCTCATATGCAGTTATTAGACCACATGGCCGCCGAGCAAGTAAATGAATGTTACATTTATGTCCGGAAATAATTGGACATAAATCCAATTATCTAAAAAAGCCAGCCCAGTTCTGGAACAGCATAGTCTGGGCAGGTGAAACTAAGATCAACCTGTACCAGAATGATGGGAAGAAAAAAGTATGGAGATGGCTTGGAATGGCTCATGATCTGAAGCATACCACATCATCTGTAAAACACGGTGGAGGCAGTGTGATGGCATGGACATGCATGGCTTCCAGTGGCACTGGGTCACTAGTGTTTATTGATGATGTGACAGAATTCCTCCCTTATCTACTACAGAATACACTATGAAAACTGCAAAGGAGCGAAAGAAGACTTAGACTAGCTCTCCGTAGCTAGCAACCAGGAACCCAAACCTAACATTTGCAAGGCTAAGAAGGACGTTTAATTCTGAGTTATTGCTTTTTTTTGGAACAGGTAATTCTGTTATTCATATTATTATTCAAAACTTCATACTCTGTTGGGCATTGGTGTGGAACGGCTTTCTGAGTAATTGCAAAATGGTGTAGTTGTTATTTTACTTAAAAAATCCTACCTAGTGCAGCTTCAAATTTGGTATAGTATATTTCTACTAATTTACATGTGTGAAGGCATTGCGACAAGGCTGGGAGAATGCACATTGGTGAGTCAACATGATATGGCTTGGATAATTATCATATGTTCCTTTAGACCTCATTGTATAATAGTACATATTATTTTATGTAAATAAATAACAGATTATGTATGTCAATTCATGACGTATAGCAGCAGAGTTAGATCTTAGCCAATTTATTTATTCACATACACAAATGTCTGCTGGGGAAGCCATCCCGGTGTAAACAAGTTTGTCTTGCATACAGAAATGGAAAAAGTTACAAAGGATTGTTTTGGTATTTGGCGTCCTGGTGTGTTGTTTCCTCCTCTATATGTCTTGTCTCTTTCTGGGATTTTCTTCAATGTCTTCAACGTGCCCAGTTCTTCACATTTCTTTGACATTTTTCTAGCCTTCTCACAAAATATCAATTACATTTCAGTCAATACAAGACGTTATGGTTCCTATTTATTGCATTTGTATTTATTTCAATGTTATAGTGGTTTTGCGAGCTAATAAAAACCCTTACTTCCCAGATGCATAGCGTAAAACAATTTTCACAGGTGTACTCAAATGAGTCACTGGTACAGTAAAGCCATAACATTTAGAAGAATTTCCTGATTTCTCAGATGGACCAGTTAGAAATTAATTTATGTTGAAAAAACATTACCCATGATCGTGACTACAACCCTAAGTCCATATTTACAGGTGAAACCACCACACAAACACTAGCCGAAATATTAGCAGCACGTTTTCAGTAACATCAACCATTACTGGTGCAAGGTTTGAAAGTGAATACACAATATGTCTACAGACTGTTAATTATTAAGTTTAAGTTGCTTTTAGACAGCTTTAATCAACAATTACTGCAGGGAAAGTACCAAAGATTATCTGTGCGCACATACATAGTCAAAACATCTAAAAAAAAAATACCAAAATAATCTTAATGTGTTGCAAAATATAATGTAGATTTATGTTGTACCAATTACTTAAAAGAGAGAGGAGAGGATCTCAGTAAAAGTGCTTTCGCAATGCTTATTTGTTCCTTTAGGACACATTGCATAAAAGGATTTTATTCAAATTAGTAACATGATGTATGCTGATTGTTAATGTATTGCAGTGAAGTCTGATCCAAGCTAGAATTAACATTAATTTATTCAATCATATAAGCAGTTTTCTGCTAGGGAAGGCATCAGTTTTGAATCAAATTTGTCATGTTTGCAGAGGTGGAAAGAGTACTGAAATACTCAAATGGAACTTCTGTTACATACAGTAGAAAAACTATTGGTGTAAAACATAACTACTAAGTAAACATGAAAAAATGTAAAAGTAGTCAGGGTAAAAGTAATTGCATTATCATTATCAAGGTTAATAATTTTATAGAAAGACAGACATCAAGAATGAAATAGCAATAACTAGCCAACTAGGAATTCTGTTAAAATTGTTTGGCGAATTAAGAGAGATGTCTCGCCTAACCAGAAGTAACAATAAATATTTAAACGTTACCAAAAGATTAATCCAATAATCCAAAATGGCTGCAGACTTGGTTTTTCCACTTTTCCTGTGCTAGCTAAAGGCTGCAAGTTGTTTGTGATTTCAATGATTCAGTGAAAACATGAAGAATCAGTAGCCTAGACATTTAATATAATCTAGAATGTCACAAAAAACATACTTTTAATTGTACATACTTTTAAATTGTACATTTTACATACCTTATTAATGACTAGTTACTTTTTAGATATCTTGTTCAGACACCCTCCTGAATGTGGGCAAACCATTTCATGACCATAGTACCAAGAACATGTATTGAAAATAGCGACTGAAGTTTGATTTTGTATTTTAGTCAAGGGAGAAAATCTAACCTCGGATCGCTATAGCTAAACGACTTCTGCTGCCCCCCAAATTAGTCTTTATACCAACTGTACCTCTCAGGAATTATGAAACTATTAAAAACTATGTAAAACGCAGATAAGTTCAATATGAACATAAATCGGTGCAATAAATCAGTGCTATCGTTTCTTACTGACTCGCTATTACATTGCTCCTTAATGTTTTGTTATTATGTTGTTCCTTAACATAATTGCATGAAAATGAGAAATGCCTCATTATGAATAACATTTATGGTTAACGGTGGAGATTAATTTAGAGTTAATTATAGGCATGACAATACTGGCATTACGGTTAGGAGTAAGGTTTGGTTACAGTTAAGTTTAGGCATCACATTGCTGAGGTTAGGGTTAGGATGAAGTTTTAGGGGTCAGGTTACAAAAACAGAAAAACACCTGTCTAAACAACACAATTCCCCAACAAAAAAATTTCCTGTCTCACTGGAAACAAACTCACCACCATCGGACTGAAACTCGATTATGGAAACGCCCACCCACCGTGCATGATCACAGCTTGCTAGCAAACAGACACTCTAACTATTAATATGTTCATAGCTGCCCCTGAAGCTGGTTTCCAATGGTAGGTAAATGGCACTTCTCATATGTTGACACTAAACATAATCACAAGTCATTAAGGAACAATTAGCACAGTTGTATGTTCATACTGAAAATAAACCGCATTTTCCAAAATAGTTACATATGTATGCAATTTATGGCGATCCTGTGAAATAGTTACATATGTATGTAATTTATGGCGATCCTGTGGTATCGCCATGACGAGTGAGTGACTATGTTGCTTGGTCTTTGGCAGCATCTAGGCAATACCTGATATAGATAATTAACCTAATGCTTACAAAGACACCCGATCGTTCATTTCAATGTCCCATAGTGGTCCTTTAACACGGTGCTGTAAAAGCAATGTGATGAAATCCCTAGTATGTCAGTGGTGCAGCCCTGCCCAATAGGCAAGTAATTGATATGGATTCCCAGCACTGAGTGTTCTGCCCAATGCCCAGAGCTGCTGCTGACAGAGTAGTAGGTAACTGAATGCTTGTTTTTAACCTTTTTTAATCTTTTTAAATAATACAATGGTTACTTATTTACCAGAATTTGTAACTTTAACTCATACTGTAAGAATATATCCATAATAATATAATAATATATTTTTACAGTCCCAAGTGTGACTAATGGGCAGACTGCCATTGCCAAAGCAATTCAGCATGCCAGATTGAGAGTCAGATGAGTCAGAACAATGGGCTAAATGAAAGAGGCCAGTGTATTTTTATCAATTCACTTTTTCCATCAACAAATACTGACTCAAGGTCAGACAAGCATGTTGCCTATTCTGGTGCCGTTACCCACTC
>JACXGI010003775.1:17292-38186 GCA_016801175.1 Esox masquinongy
ACCAGGTGGGCTGTGGGTAGTGACAGACGGAATCATCAGCCAGCTACTAGAACAGCAACACAACCAGGTGGACAAGGACGACCAGGTGGGCTGTGGGTAGTGACAGACGGAATCATCAGCCAGCTACTAGAACAGCAACACAAGCAGGTCATGAGCTGCAGGAGGTCAGGAAGGAGAACTGTTTCCCAGGTGGTGGCTGGGGATAATCTTCCTCATGTGTCTTGTTGGTCTTTGTTTGGGTTTTGTTCCTGTGGGCTGTTCTGTTTTAGTTTTGTTACTACACCTGTGTCCTGCCTCCTGCCAGCAAAGGTACAGTTATTAGCCTTATGAACCTTCAAAAACTGAAAAACTGCTTACTAAAAATCTGTTCTTTAAAACGCCCTAAAAAGCTATTCCATTCCTTTCCAAACATAGACTTGATCTATATTATTAGATAGGTAAAGTCTATGTTTGGCATATGCCCAAACACTAAGATATATATTTTGGACTGCCAAGCCTAGTGCGCCCATGGTGTGTGTGTGTGTGTGTGGGTGTGTGTGTGTGGTTGTGTGTGTGCATGCGTGAATATTGTCAGTCCTAAAGGAATTGTGCAAAAATGGGGAACAAATGCACATAGCCACGGCTATAATTATTGTGCAGTCTTGTTTAACAGCCATATGGCTCATGTGCATGGTCCTGGTCATTAGTCTTGAGGAAGAGGAAACTCATGTCATGCCTGTCATTTGGTAGTATGGAGAATTGTCTGGAATTTGGGTGGCTGGGGTCATTGACTAAAAAAGTGTAATGAATGCTAATAACTTAAGTTAAATTAGTGTTTATTTTTAGATTTAATCCTTGTCATTATATACTACAATTGTGAGATGTATTATTTTTTTTTAATATTTTAAATTCAACACATGTAATTTCTTATTTTCTAGCAGTCAGGGCATTAGAAATGGATTAGTAAGATCTTTACAATAAAAAACATTATAAACATAACTGTAAGATAGTCAAGATGACCATGACTCAATTGCTGTTCTGGTGATGTTATGAAGAATAGATGGTGGATCGTCGTAGAGTATATTCTAAATGGCACCACATTCCATACATAGCGCACTAAGTAGGGAACAGGATGCCATTTGAGATGTAGAAGTGCTCCAGCTGTGAGGTGGACGGTCTTGGTTGCACTGCTGTTCAGAGTTGGCCGCTAGTTCCATCCCGACTGTCTCCTTGCATTTAATTACAGACAGGAGATCTAGATTGGCTTTTTCGTAGGGAGCTTCCCCATCCCTACCACCTAACCCGTGTGCCAGCAAGTTGCCTTCTGCAAGCACATTGCCTGGTTAGCTGTGAAATATCAGAGGTTAACACAAACTTACATCTTGTAATGTCGAAAAACATTTCTATGGTGAGGACTGAGCCACTGAGGCAGGCGAGCTGTTAAACGGTCAAAGAAATGACAGTAGTAAATATATAGAATTTCCTACATTTGTGTGTAACTTTAATGTATCACATACTGCATGTTGTTCCCTGTATGTCTGGTGTTAAAGTTTTCAGCATTGCAAGTGCAGTGTTGTTTTTTTTAAACAATGTTTATTTTGTGGTGGAATGGAGTATTCTGACAGACCATTTAGTTTATGTTAAAATAAATTATATAATCATATAATAAATTATATAATATATAATAAATTATAAAATATCACCCTACCTAGACAGTGTATGCAATAATATATATATTTCTGTTATCATTATGATTTCAAAAGGAGCCAAACAACTATGTGATAATAAATGGCTTCATATGATCACTATCCTTAAATAAAATACTGGCATCAGTCCTTACTGAATAACAGTCCTTAACAAAATAGGGTCCCCCTTAAAAATGAAAAGGGAATTGGATATATAGGGTACACCTCCAAATCACCAGATGCATCTCTTTTAGATTTTTCTAAGTGTTTCATTATTCAGATAAAATCCTTTACCAAGGGTAACTGAGAATGTTTGTGTGAGTGAGTAATTTAGGTGGGTGTATACATGTAGCAAAAGCTGAAAAATCAGACCCAACAATGCTTTTTGGTAAATCAGTTTCTCTACATGTTATAGAATTATTTTATTTTCTTTGCCATCAATTTGCACACAAAATATTGTAATGACAAAGCAAAAACATGTTTAGTCATTTGTGCAAATACAGTATCTCACAAAAGTGAGTACACCCCTCACATTTTTGCAAATATTTGATTATATCTTTTCATGTCACAACACTGTAGAAATGACACTTTGTTACAATGTATGTAGTGAGTGTACAGCTTGTATAACAGTGTAAATTTGCTGTCCCCTCAAAATAACTCAACACACAGCCATTAATGTCTAAACCGCTGGCAACAAAAGTGAGTACACTCCTAAGTGAAAATGCCCAAATTGGGCCCAATTAGCCATTTTCCCTCCCCAGTGTCATGTGACTCGTTAGTGTTATAAGGTGTCAGGTGTGAATGGGGAGCAGGTGTGTTAAATTTTGGTGTTATCGCTCTCACACTCCCTCATACTGGTCACTGGAAGTTCAACATGGCAGCTCATTGCAAATAACTCTCTGAGGATCTGAAAAGAAGAATTGTTGCTCTACATAAAGATGGCCTAGGCTATAAGAAGATTGCCAAGACCCTGAAACTGAGCTGCAGCACGGTGGCCAAGACCATACAGCGGTCTCTAACATCCACCAGCTCCGTGATGTCGTCATGGAGGAGTGGAAGAGGACTCCAGTGGCAACCTGTGAAGCTCTGGTGAACTCCATGCCCAAGAGGGTTAAGGCAGTGCTGGAAAATAATGGTGGCCACACAAAATATTGACACTTTGGGCCCAATTTGGACATTTTCACTTAGGGGTGTACTCCCTTTTGTTGCCAGCGGTTTAGACATTAATGGCTGTGTTATTTTGAGAGGAAAGCAAATTTACCCTGTTATACAAGCTGTACACTCACTACATTACATTGTAGCAAAGTGTCATTTCTTCAGTGTTGTCACATGAAAAGATATAATCAAATATTTACAAAAATGTGAGGGGTGTACTCACTTCTGTGAGATACTGTATATTGAAAATAAAAAAACGAAATAACCCACGCAGTATTCTTACTTATTAAGTACTTTGTAGACGCGCATTGGTAGCTATCACGTCTTTGAGTCATCCCTATGAACTTTGCACACCTGGATTTGGACACCTGGCTTCCCAAAAGCTTTCAGATTGGATTAGGAGCATCAGTGCACTGCAATCTTCAGGTCTCCCCATAGATGTTCAATGGGGTCTCAGTCCAGCATTTTGTTAGGCCACTCAAGGATATTCAATAACTTGTCCTGAAGCCACTCCATGTTTTCTCATCTCAAGCTTGAACAATGGACACAGGATGCATCTGAGCTCAATTTGGCATTTCATGGCAAAGGGTCTGCATATTTATGTACATTTAATATATCAGTTTTTGTTTCAATAAATTGGCACACATTTATCAAACAGTTTTTTTACTTTGTCTTTATGGGATGTGTGATGATTGATTGATTGCAAAACATTATGTAATCAATTATAAAATCAGATCATAACACAAAAAAAATTTGGACAAAGTGAATAGTTTCTGAACGTACGGCAAATTTGTGACCTTTTAAAAATTGTTTGCTGCTAAAACTGTTAACAAACTAATTCATATCTAATGACTTTGCCCGTCTTAATTCAATGCTCAAAACTCCAAGGTGGCTCAACCGGTCATCACCCATAGTTGTTCTAGGTGATTTTTAACAAGCTTGAGTGCAGAGAAGCCACTTTCACACGCAGCACTACTGACTGGTGTCACAATGGCTATTGCAAAGACAGAAATGTTCATGGAATACCTCCTTAAATGGTTCCAGGAACACCACAAACTCAAGAAGGATGGTTATACTCTGCATTCCGTTTTTTGCTTTCCATTCTTTTCTGTCTAAAAGCCTCTTAGTTTGATATAACCCATGTTTCAGACGTACTTGACTCAAAAATCTCTGCAAATGAAACCAGGGGGTCCTCGTTCAACAACTTGCTGTTTTTTGGGTAAAGTGCTTGGATACCACTCATCATTGTGAAGTTAGGTTTGTAGAAGTGCTTCTCCTGATCATTGATTCAAGGACATGGTGGAATATTCCTATTCTAAAGGCTTCTACTGCAGGTCATCTTGCATCCTTCCTTGTTCTCCAGTTAGAGAAGTGATTACAGATCCAAGATGCTTAATTCTGGTTTTCTGTTTGGTTTTTTCTCCATTGTTTCCAAACTGAAATTACATTTTTGTGTAGTGTCCACCATCTCTTTCCACAACTCTTCAAAAGAGCAAAGATCTTGTCCTGTTTGTGTGTCTAGTAGAGCCTCCACAAAGTCCACAACGGTTGCCAGTTCCATTGAAAGAGAGTGCAAAATGTCAGACAAAAAGGTCACCAGAAGCCCAATAAAAGTCAGATCAATTTGTGCAAGTAGGCCCTGAGTATCAACTGACCAGTCACCGATATTCTCAAGCATGATCTCCTGAAGAGCATCTATTACTGCAGAAAATCTATCTTTAAGATTATGGCAGGCTGTCTGAATGCCCATCTAGTTTCACTTCGTCTTTGGAATTCACAAGGCTGGCCATTATACATGTTCTTCTGAATGTCAAGCCACTTCTGTTGTACATATGCACCAGAAATAAAACATAAAGCTTCTGTAGAAGAGCAAAGGAATTGGCTTCAGGAACTGACTTCACTCTGTAAACAAACACTAGATCTTAACAATGTGCCTTTCAATGGCCATAAAATGCATACTTTCTGTGACAGCTGCTCCGCATGGCAGTGCGTGCTCTCTCCGTCTATGGCTCCACCTCACTGGTGTACTAACCACTGGCTGGAGCAGTTGGCTGCAGTGCACCCAACACACCCTCACACCTGTATTCAGTTAGCCATTATGTCTATTTAGGTTCCTGGTTTTCACCCGCACCTCACGGGTTATTGTGTCTATGTTTGTTGAGACCGTGTGGTGCCGTAAGCTTTGTTCTATAAAGTCAAGAAACGTCAGTCTTTGTGTTGGTGTTGTTTTGTTACTTTAGTTTTTGCCTCTCCTTTATGCACTTGCTACCCTCGCACCTCACACTTTCCTACTTCCTTGATCCGTGTAGAAACACCTGAGTGGTTGCCACTCTTAACTGCTACGCCATCTTAGTTTCAATATTCATATTTTTCAAGGCACTCATCACACTGGTTAGTCCTGCAGCATCCAGGCTATCTGCTCACTGAAAGTCTAAAAAGCTATCATGGACTGCCCCATCATATTTGTCTCAAGATCAGTGAGAGTTGTTAGTTTCATCAGCAGTAATACTGAAGACCTTGCTGTCCTTAACCTTTTTCATAATCTCGCCCTGCACCATGTCTGCTAAGCGGTCCAGTATTTCATTTTGGATCATTGTACTTAGCAGTTTTATATCCGTCCATTAGTTTCTGTATTAGAGGGTTATGTCTTATGCCATTTCCTCCAACATGGCTAAAAATGTCCCTTTGTAGTGAGATTCCTCACATTCCCGATGATCTCTTCATAGACACAATGGTTTTCTCCAGTTACAGTACCATGTGAAGGGAGATTCTGTTTCCAAACAAAAATCTGTATAGTAGTAAATGGAGTATCTATATTAATCCTCCTGGCATACTCACGTCCACACAACCACCCACCAAACTTCTAGTATTACCTAATCATACATTTATTCCGTATGACATTTTCTCAAAACTGACATGCCCATGACTGACTGATTCTTCAATACATGTTACTAACATGGTGAAGGGTGGTAAGAGTTTCTCTGACCCTGACCTTCATTGGCCTCAGTTACTTCTGCTGTGGAGAGTTGATTAGAGGTTCTCTTGCCCTGACCGGCCTCGGTTTTAGACTGAAGATCAGAGATGCCCTCAGGTGACTGGCTCTGACTCCCACTGTCTGACTGACTGGGCTTCCTCTTTGCAAATACTTTTTCATTTTTTATTTTATTAACCTTTATTCATACAGAAGAGTCAGTTTGAGACCCTGGTCTCTGTTACAGCTGAGCCCTGTTTACACACATTTAAAAATATGAACACAAACATCACAAAATACATATTAGAAACACTTAAAATGCAGATAAAATACTTTAAAAACTATTATGAATAACAATTACACAACAGAAACTCAACCATTTTATCATTGCTTCAAATTTTCTGCTAGAAAGCAGCACATCAAGCCTAATACCTTTATGCAGTTCATTCCAAAAGTGAGAGGCATAGAATTCAAAGGCTGTTTTTCCTATTTCTGTATAAAATCACAGAATCTCCAACACTAACCACAGTTTACGCATTATAGCCTTATAAACAAACATCATCCAGTGTCTGGACATCCTGGAGCTAAAGGAGTCCCAGCCGACTAGAGAGTACTGGAGACAATGATGGGTGCTAAACTTGGCAACAGTAATAAAGCGCAAGGTGTCATGATAAACTGCATCCAGAAGATTCAACACCAATACAGATGCATGTATAGGAGATATAGTCAGGCTCTGACATAACAGGTGCTTTAACAATATCAAGTCTATACTGGTAAGACTGACAGGATTTGTTTCTGTAAAAGAAACCCACTTTAATTCTAAGCCTTTTCACCAACTCAGTAATGTGAGTTTTGAAAGAAAGATGCTCATCTTGCCAAATCCCAAGGAATTTGTAAGAGGGAACTTGATCGATATCAAATCCGTTTCGGGTACACATTTTAAAATAATTTACAATGTTTATTTTACACTTAGACGAAAAAAGAAGCTCTGAATATCTCTGTTTTTTCATGTCTGATGTAATTAATTTGACAGTAAATAAATACAATAGCATAAATTAACATATATTTAGATTGCTAGATTAATTTAATGGCATAACCTAAGTAATTATATCTAGTAAGTGAGCTGCCTTAACCCTAACGTACATTACACAGAATGTTTGGGGGGGATTTTACATTTAAATACAAATAATACATTTGAAACATTTCTAAACTGTTTTTGTTTGGTCAATGCGGGGTATTTTGTGTATATTGATGAGAAAAAAAACTATTTGATACATTTTTGAATAAGGATCTAATGGTGAGAAAACATGGAAAAAAGTGAAGGGGTCGGAATTCTTTCAGAATGCACTGTATGCTACTGAAATTATTTGGTAAAATTTTACAGAGTGAAAAAGTTACTTAAAATTATTTAAGACACAACTACTGTTGTAACAATATACTTGTAGAGTATTACGACCAGCCCTTGATCTATGGTTAGGGTAAACTTCAGCAGAGTATCTGGCATCCAGCTGTTACAACCCTCCCCCTTCCACTGATTGACTAATGACACCACGATCTCATTCCTGAATCACATTTTATTCCAGGGCCCTTTTGTTTTCTCTGACACTACAGACGCTGCAGAATATGAAGTATTTACCAATTTAAAACACAATGAATGCAAATATTTGTGCAGCAGCAAGACTGAGAATGCTTGGCAATGGAGGTGCTGCCTGATTGAAGCAAAATTAAACAAAGTTTTTTTTTTTGAAAATTGGGGGAAAGGTTTGAATCAAAGCAATTTCAACAAGAGCAGCTTGACAAGTTTGTCTAGTAATCATGACTGCCTGATGAGAGCTGAGTCTTATGAGAATGAACAGTATACATGTGCAATCATGTGCCCATGTTAGGATGGTCACATTTTTAAGTGACAGTGAACTCCAAAAGCCAACTGACTGACACCACTTCCATGGTTGTGAGTTATTTTCTAACATGGATACGGTTTTGTCAACACATCAGAGGACCTAGAATGTTATATTTGAGAACGCAGAGGGATACTAATATGGATGTTATTTCTTTCTTTTGAATCAAATGCAAAATGAATGCCTACTTAATTGCACTAGATAGGGATTCTTTAGTAAAAAAACAAAAAACGTTTTGTCCCCTATAAGCATGTTGTGTAATCTAATGAGGCCCTCTAAGAGTTGTTTAGCAACGCAGACGGTTCAGTACCAGTACAATGTCAATTTATAATTTTTGGAGCATGCTGATACTTTCCAGCCAATTCTGTTCCAGCAATCCCATTCCAGCCAATCGCCTTCTGTGAGATGGGCCTTACAGCCAATCGCCTCTCGCGAAGCAGGCCTTCCTCTTTGGCTTGTTTTGTGAACGTGCATTTTATCTGGATGATATATATAACATAAGATTAGATTTGATTAGATTCAACTTTATTGTCACTGAACAGTACAAGTACAGTACAACAAAATGCAGTTAGCATCTAACCAGAATTGCAAATAGAGGGCAGAAAATTTACAAGTATTTACAAGTATTACGTATATGTATATTTCCAGTGGAATGTGTAGATGTGCAATGAAGGCAAATGCAGTACAAATGGCAATACTAAATGTGTAATAAGGCAAATAAAGGGGTGCTGAAATTTTACAGTATTAGGTATAGTGTATGTAACAAGTGGGATAATAGTTACAAATGGCTATTTCAAAATGGCATTCAAGATGTGCAAACAAGGCAAATGAAGGAGTGATGTATTAAGGTTGCATGTGCACCCGGGATGCAGAGATAGCAGCAGTAAGGTCCTGAGGTAGACGTGTGAGTAACAACTGTAAAAATGCAAACACAATGGCCATTCTAAATGTGCAAAGAGGCAACTTGAATGTACAAGCTGTATGTGCAACTGAAATGCAGGGATAGCAGCAGTGAGGTTCCTGAGGTAGACACGTATCTTTAACAACTGAAAACTTCCATTATCAGGCATAGCAAGGCAGTGTCAGAGTAGTACAAGGGATTAGTGCAACAAGGACCTCTGAGGTGGGGGGGTATGGTGAGTGATGGGTCACAGAGTTCACAGAGTTCTCTGGATCACAGAGTTCAGCAGGGTTACAGTAGATGGGCAGAAACTGTTCCTAAGCCTGCTGGTGCGGGACCGAAGAGACCTGCACCGCGGCCTGATGGTAGGAGGGCAAACAGTTTTTGGCATGGGTGTGAAGGGTCCCTGATGAACCTGCGTGCCTTGTGCAGACACTGCTTCTGCTGGAGGTCAGGTGACTGGTTGTACTTGGTCACCCAACTTATTATTTCTGTGAAATATAAGCCTGTTGAGATAAAATGTTTGTTAAATGCATTTCTAATCTCTTTTTTGTCTGTAATGATGCAAGACACCAACAGACTTTGCTTAGGTAGGGAAGCTGCAAAGTAACCACGTTTTATTCCATTTACATTTTTCCAAAATCTAGATAGATTACCTGCAGAGCTAGAAATTGCATCTGTAAAAACGGGATTTGGCTTTGCTCAGGCAAGGGTGCTCAGGCCTGATTTCTCTGCCTAAGGTGTTCAGATAGCCCTTTTGAAAACCAAGGATTTACACGATCTTGCACTTTGTGATATTTAAAAGGGATGTGTCTATCGACTAAAGGGATAAAAATTGATGACAAGTGGTCCAGAACCAGATCCGGGTCTAGAGGACAGCTCAGATTAAAATACATCCTGCAAGAAATCAAGCTGTGAAAAATGTTTAAAATTTCTCTTCTTCATTTGGCGAGGGTCAGCATGTTGTTGTTTAATACTTCTAATACAAACTATTGGACAATGATCACTAATATCTTTTGCAAAAACACCAGTTGATTCAAGCTTAATTTTTTTTACCTAATCCAATTAACTCCTACAGTCCTTGTGGAATTCTACCCAGAATTCACTACATGCTACGTAACCGAAGGCAGTTAATATGATTCCACTAAAGTTCCAAATCTTCCCTAACCACCTCTG
The DNA here is from genome assembly GCA_016801175.1 of Esox masquinongy. Taxonomy (NCBI): domain Eukaryota; kingdom Metazoa; phylum Chordata; class Actinopteri; order Esociformes; family Esocidae; genus Esox; species Esox masquinongy. Next base: position 27,058 of record JACXGI010003775.1, read on the forward strand.
TGGACTCTTGCATGAAAAAGTCACATTGCCATGAAGGATCTGGGAGCAGGGTTTAAATTGGGTAATAAGCTTGTAAAATACATTTTAAGATGTTGCTTCCAATGAACGAATGATCAAGTGCACCTTTCTCTCCACTCAATATTCTAAATAAACTACTACATATGAATGTCTCAAGTTATGCAGGGTTGTGGAATGAGGTCATTTAATGGATGCTTTGAAATATTTTCAAGATTGATCCCAATGAAGACAAGAACAGTCTTAAACAACCCACAGTTATTTTTACAGCATGTCTCTAAGCAGAGATTACAATTTTCTTAAAACCCTTTTTAATTACAATGATGTTAAATAGTCAGGTAGCCAGAACCTTCTCTCTATTTCTTATATACTGTATTCATATGAGCAATTAATTCAGATCACTTGCCAAGTGAAAGAACATTATGCAAAAATTTTGCAACTGCTGGTTTCAGGTATGCAAGACATCACCTTCATTGTACCAATTATTCCGCCACATGCTTTGCATGACCTCCGCTGATATGCTCATTAATCAGTGAAAAGCAGCCAAGAGAAGGAGGGAGGGCTACCCAAGGCTGCACTGATTCCTGGGTGGCACTGGGAGAGTCGTACAGGTCAGAACTGCCACAGCACAATCATTGCACTGCACAACAACTCACTACACAACCATAGTTGTATAATGGAGATTTCCATAGCTGGGACTTTTCCAAGCTCAGAGCGAGCGTGCGCGTGCACACACACACACACACACACGCACACGCACACACACACAAATGCTATGAATGAACTGTTCTAAAGTGTAGCTCATTAGCTATGCATGGAGTGTTATTGCATAGCAGCTGTGTCCATAGTGACGGAAGGCAGAATAGATAAACTGTGAAGCCCAAATATTGTCTTGATACTGATATGTAAATGATAATGATTTTATATATACTACTACTGAACAGCGGGGGTAATGCGTTACTAAGTAACGTTACAGTAGTCAGACTACTTTAAAGGTAACAAGTAATGTAATGTGTTAGTTATTTAATTTAAGTAATCCCTTACTAGTTCTTTTTTCAAATAAATAATGCCTTACTCAATCTCCCTTAGTGCAACTTAAGTAGCTTTACATAGCATTACTTTTCTATAGTAGGAAGTGGCAACAAAGGACACAAAGATGGCTGCACCAGCTCTTCCAGATAAAGGACATGATACTAATACCAAAGCCACTCGCCCAGCTCCCTTTCATTTCAAAACGATATGTAGCGTCGACTAGCGATTTGTGCAGCGGAAGGCTGAGCCTGGGTGAGCTTTGTGATTCTGGCTTGTAGAATTAATTAATACATCGGTTCAGGAAAATTCCATAACAACAGTAAACTCAAGAGGTATTGGCACCTTTCAAGAAATTGAGCGAAAGTGAATGGGAAAAATAATGCAAACAGTGAGTAATATTTTGAACTCCAATACTATTCTTTAATTTCAACATTAATTTTTCAAACACATTTTTATTACATAGTATGATGTTTTTCTGCAAAACATGGCTTTCAAAGGCATAGCCCCCTAAATAATTTTTGATATTCAACCAAACAAAGTGGTGTCTCTTACAAAATTCTATGTTATTCAGGTTGTCTCAGTCTCCAGGAACTGTATTCAAGCTTTTTACCAGTTCCTGTTTTCCTGGGGTAATAATATCAGGTTGCACGCATGTAAACTCCCTTTGTCATCTATTGTCCTTGGGTAAAACCAAACAGCTGTCAGCTGAAAGGCGACAGATGGTTCTTTACCTACAACGACCTGATAAAAGATATATACAAAATACATAAAACCACCCATTTGAATTACAATTGAAATCTGTGTTGTGGTCAGATGAGAAATAATTATACGTTTTGGCCACATACAGCATTGGCATTTTTGGTGATAACAGGGTACTTCGTACAAAGAAAGGCACATGAAATTAATGAGTTTAAATAAAAGTATTTGACTCATTATGTTTGAACACAACACGACTTTTTGTCTGGGTTTTTTTTGCATTTACTTATGCTCAATTTCGTTAAGTGTCCTAATTCTTCTTGAGTTGATTGTATTTTCATATAATCATGTTAAAATTACTTATAAACGAGTGGATGCCTGACTTATGTGCATGTAAAAATTATATTTTTTCTCACTCTGCTAGGCCATTTGACTGGTGGTAAATGGGACTACTGGTGACATGTTCAAAGTCTCACGTATGGGCAAATGCTTACTCATGAGTTGCCATGGAATTCCGTGAACAGCAAAGTGGTGATTTAGCTTTGTAGTTAAAGGGGCCACTGGTTAGGGGGGTAGTCAACTTCAAACCATCCAAAATCGGAATCCACTATCACCAAATACTAATTTCCCTGCCTCTCAAAAACTTCTGTTCTAGCGAGAGCCTATGGCAGGTCTGCAAATTCATGTGGGTGAAGGGGCTCTTTATTCTGATTTGGTTTTATTGGATGTCAGATCTGGACCCCTATGTATGTCACAGTACATGGTTTCTATGACCCTGCACATTAAGGCCTCAAGAACAGGGCACTGATGGAGCTGATTAACATAGTATCGTTGGACCTCAAAGAAGGAGGCCATCAGGGTCAGTGGAATGTTCAACCAAAACCATTCCACATCTTGATGTAGATATCCATGCAAGGGAGGTGTTAAACCTCACTGTAGCATGGGATGAATTTGGACCAATAGTTTGTCATTCCAAGGAACTGCTGGAGCATCAAGCTTACTGCCTCGTTCTTGCCAAATCTAGCTTGACACCTTTGTTTGTGAGCAGACACAACCTACATATTATACTGAGACCCTGAAGCAAAATTCTTCTGGGTTGATTTAGATCCCATAGAGCTGTCCATGACTTCAAGGTGTTTATCGTTAGTCTGTCCCCAGACCAGGATGTCTTCCATTATGATTTGATTAGGTTAGTAGTAAATGTAGGGTATAATGTGTCACTTTGATGATTTATGACCCTGGTGGGCAGGGCTTCCAGATTGATTTGACAGGTGGGCGGGACATCCGGTCTGCTGGGTGGGACTTCCGGTGTGACATATGGACTTCCTGTATGACGTGTGTTAGGGCGGGACTTCCGGAATGACGTATGCATGTCCCGTGACTTTGTAATTTATTATTGCATTGTTGTGTCCATGTTTGATGTTTTACAACAACTGATAAACACCCCTGGACAAGTGTTATAACAGGTGGGTTATGTTTGATGTTTAATAATGGTGTTTTAGGGTTCCGGAATGTTAAATTCCCTGGCAATAAATAAGTGTTATATCAGTGGCAAGATGTTTGGTGTTTAACAAATGGGTCGCCAGGGTTCAGCAATGCTATAACTCCCCGGCATTTTATGTTCTGATAAGTGCTACAACAGATGTCCTACAACCGGTGGGTGTTAACCTTTCATGTTTTATGGGCTGATTACCATGGTCTGTGTATTTAAACCATGCAGACCCCTGTGATGGTCATTCAGTATTGCCTGAGTAAACTTACCTACACATTACAAACCATGGTCGGCTTATGCAGCGATCAGCGTTTTGGGGGAAACACCATTGAAAGCTAACAGCTTAACCGCAGCTCAGCGAGTCGGCAGGAGATTACAAATGGACAGCAGAGACGCAATCAACATGCCAGCCCCAAAGAAACTGATGCAGAGTTTAACCCGAATCCATCAACTACACAAGGATATGTTGGCACGGGAATGGAAGTTGGACGACGGTCGGATCGGTGGAAACATTTTCAACCCAGAGATAACGGAGGTTGCATTTTATGAATTACCCGAAGGCCAAGAGTTTAAGGCTGGTGTGACTGATCAAATGGTTTTTAATGCCAGTTTATGGAAGACCTTTCGAAAAGTGATTTATTTGGGGCCAAAACAGGGCACCCACAATACGGTAGATGTACTGTTTAAAGTTGTCGAGGGAATGAAGCAGCATGACTTTGTTAGATTGGAACTATTTCCGGAAAATGTCAGCGGGTTAGATTGTGACTACGACTGCGGACTGTTCGACTGACGTAAGACCCTGAAGCCCCGCCTTAAGCTAACACAGTCCTCAACACAGCATAAAAACAGACAGACCGCCTGTGACTATCAAGCAGTCGAAACATGTCTCAAGATTACAACCAACTGGAGATTGAAGAACCCAAGGCTGAGGACTGACTGTGTGACGCCGTGGATGACTACGCTGAAGCCTTCTACGGAACCCCGGACCCCGACAGCTCGATTCCACCGGCATACCCAACAAGAAACTACCATTGGCTTGACCGGTTTGGTGATCAGCTAGGACCTCTTAATCTGTCATACATTTCAAATGCTAACAAGAGTAATTACAAAATGGACAAACACCTTGCACCAAAAGTTTTAAAGATCATCAAAGCAACATTGGGTATGATTCTGGAAAACGTTGTTGCGGCTATTCTCCACAAAGCATGCATCGGATGTGAAGTGGACCACCCGAGCCAGAGAAGACATTCTTGTCTCGATCCGCCTGATTATTTTTTTGAGAGCCATTATGATGACATCGTGGAGACAGTTTTAACACTGCGACTGAAACATGTGTTGGTCAAGGCTTTGAACGCATCAGGGTTTCATACACCGCTGACCGATGTTCACGTGGCTGCTGAGAACTTTCTGCATGAGCTCAAGTTGGAGCCGAACATCACACAGAGACTGAGCGAGAACAAGGATGATTACCTGGATAAATTTAATGAGGATGCAGTATGCGACGCAGTGGCGTCTTGGTGCCACGAAAGCAAAGAGTCTGCTCTCTAAGGATGGGTAACTTCAGTTGTTGTGTTTACATGTATATAAACAAATCCTATGTGGGTTTAGCGATTAAACAGTTGATGCACAAAGCTATCGAGAGCACTGTTGATTGTTGTAGACCTTTTAATAACCGAGACCATGTCAGTATAAAACGTTTTAATAATCTGAACAAGCATATGGAAACGGTCAGGAGCACACCTGATGATTGGCGGCAATTGTTGTCAAACGGTGTTGAATCAACGGCTCTAAACAACTTCATGTATAAACTTCTAACATTTTCAAATGTTGACAACAAAGACTTTAAAACTGGGCACCTGTTATGTTTGTTTACGTATGTAACAGATGTTTGTGTGATAAAATTGTTGAGTAATGATGCTGTGGCTGTAGATTGTATTTCTAAAATGTTTACAGATTTTCTAATCAGCAGAAATCTGAATGTTTGTGTAACTTTTCTGAATTTCTTGGATGATGTGTAATTTCGAAAACACCAATAAAACAATGTTAAATATGTATTACTTCTCATTATTGTCCAAAAGCTCTACGATGTCTGAACAGGTTATGAAAAGTATTTACTACGACACCGCAAACCCTGGTGCTTATGTGGGTAGAGAGGGTTTGAAAAGAGCGTACTTGGAGAAAACTGGGGAGATCCTGAAAAATGGCGTGGAGGATGACTGGCTACTCGCCCTGGATACATACATGCTACACAGGCTTGTGGCTATACATTTTCAAAGAAAGAGTTATTGTTCATGATATAAATTCACAATTTCAGCTGGTTTTGGTTGACATGAGTGCTTATAGTGCGGAAAACGATAACATGAAATTTATGTTAACATGCATAGATGTATTAAGCAAATACGCATGGATTTGTGTGCTCAGAAATAAAAGCGCTATCGAGGTAAAGCGAGCATCTGAAGACATATTAAAAGAAGGAAGAACACCACAAAAAGTCCAAACGGACAAGGGGAAGGAGTTTTTTAATTCACATTTTGAAATGTTAATGAAGAAGTACAACATAAAACATTTTGCTACAGGAAATGATGTGAAAGCGAGTATCGTTGAGAGATTTAATAAAACCATTAAATCACGAATGTGGAGGTATCTCACAGCTGCCAACACTCATCGCTATGTTGAGGTTATTCAAGATTTAGTTCATGGATACAACCATAGCTACCATCGGTCTATTAAGATGAAGCCTGCTGATGTTTGTGAAGAAAATTTTAGACTAGTTCTCAAGAACCTGTATGGTACAACAATAATGAGAAATGCTAAAAGTTACAAAGTTACAAGTTCCGGGTTGGGGATACTGTGAGACTCTCAAAGTTGAGAGGAGCATTTACAAAAGGCTATGAAAAAGGGTACACAGATAAATATTTTACAATAACAGAATGCATTCCACGGGTACCTCCTGTATATAGAATAAAAGATTACGATGGTGATGTGATAGTTGGGACCTTTTATGAACAAGAACTACTGAAAATAATCGTGGCTAAGGATAAAACTTTTAAAGTGGAAGCAGTTCTGGATGAGAAAGTACAGAAAGGGAAGAAAACGATTCTTGTGAAATGGTTTGGTTGGCCTGAGAAATTCAACAGCTGGATATCATCGGAACAAGACATGCCATGGCCTCTAAAAACAACCCCAAACCCAATGGCCTTCTTGCGTCAGCAATTTTATTGGTTGCTGTCACACTTTTAAAACAGATCCAACAGGTGCGAACCTTTGATTATCTCTCCTTTGAAAATGAATTCACCATTTGAAGTCCATGAAGTCAAATCTTTAGACCTGTGCATTCTATTAAGAATATATTCAACATTCTTCCTACGCTTCGCAGGCACATTATCCAAAATTTCATCAACAAGGTTAACATTTCGGTCAACAGTTTGCTTAGTCACTGTCATGTTTACTACATCAGGCCCAGTCTCAGACCCAGGTAGACTTAAAGTCAGTGTATGTGTGTCAAGCTCCCCCTGTCTCACAACAGTCAAAAATATTTGTAAAATGGCGGAGTATCTTTTAGCTTTCTCATGTAAATCCATATCAGGCTTCAACAGTATATTGCGAATCGACGAGTCCAAATCATTTTCAACAGATTGTCTTACATCGGTGCTAGGGGTTTTGGATTCTCAGTTTTTCTAACTGATGTTGTGGCACCAGAAACATTTTCTGAGCATGATCCATGTTGTTTAACCGTGTCTCGATGCAATTAGACTGGTTAGGAATGGAACTGCAACGCTTAGTAACGGTAGTAGAAAACCTCCAGATTGGTTGATGGTTTTTCTTTTCTTTGCGACTGAAGTGTTCTTTCTAGACATGTATATCATTTTGGCTTTTTGTCTCTTTACTTTTCGGAGCTGCGGTTCTGTTGAGGGTATATTTCCGCACCTTAGATTAAGAGCTATTTCACAGAGTGATAGAATGAGGTCGGTGGACGCTGATTCTAAAATAACTTTTCGTTGACTTGCCGGTGCCTTAAATAACATCTTCAAAAGTGGTAAATTTCTATGAATACGTTTAGACATGATCAAACTTTCTTAGGAACGTACACGACAGGCCAATCCCCTGAAAATAGTCCCGTTCTCAGACGGTAGTCTTCTGGTGTTGTAGCTTTAAAGTCAATAAGTAAATAACCAAAAGGCGGATGTGTTGCGTATTTAAAACTCTCCATGAAGAATCGAGAAAACCGGGGTATATCTGTCTGCCTAGAATGCTAATTGTCACGGGGGTTTGTCACGGGGGTTTTTAAACAAGATGAGATAGTTTGTGTTCAAGTTAATAGTTCTACTAGATTTGCCTTTAACAAACATGTTTTGGACAAAGTAAATTGCACTCAGGTTACGGTGGTGTGAATATTGTGTGAAAACGCTATCTCCAAACTCTCTGATGCACTTTTCATTGAATCGTTAATAATTAAAAGGTTGTTTTTCTGAATCGGTAGCAGATTGTCATCACACAGCGATGTTGGTAGACCTTCTATAAAAGTAATCTCCCTCACCTTCAACATTTCGTCATACAGTGGTTGCCAACATGAATAAACCCAGACGATATTTTGAATTTCTCTGGAGAAAACAACGTCAGCATTATCCAACAACATCTTCAAAAAATATGTTTTACTGGGGCCACTAATGACACAGCTGAATGGGTGTTGAAGTCGCGGGTCAAAACCGCTATCCATCTTAGAATGTGATTTAGAACCCGTAAGGCCTTGTGCTGTAATCAGGGAGCAGTACACGCTTGTTGTACACAACTCTGAAATGCTTAGACACTACTCGGTTTTTCAGTGTGAATTTTCTTTTATCTCTCGCAATTGTGTCTGCATTAGCATGGACGTGATCATCATCGCCACCCTCGCCTTGCACAAAGTTATCAACCAGTCGTGTTAGCGTCTCCAAGTTAACAATGGTTGTGTTGTAGCTGCTGAGTGTAATGCCTTTTGCTTTGAGACAGGTCAGACCTTTAACAGTTTTGTAACCGTATGTCTTTGACCCACCACTAACAAATTGAGCGATGCTGTCACCACCTGACAACTCATCGGTCAAGTCACCCCAGAATGGCCCCAACAGAATGGCCCGCAACTGTGTCTGAGATGAAAGAGAAATAGCCAACTTCTATTTCACTGGAAAAAAGGTAGTGGCTAAACTCCTCCGGATCTGTAATTAGCATCGTGTTCATAAGGTTAGACCGCTCACCCATCTTACCCCACAGACTATTCATGGCCAATTAAGCCAAAGATCGCCTAGCACTGTTTACAACAATGTTTTCCTTGTCAAGCTGCACACCCTCCTTTTCATGATATTCACGGATATACTGGTCTTTAGCATCATCGTCAACCACAGATGGCGGGAAGCCGCTAGCTTCCTGATTGTGCTTCAGGAATGTTCTCATGTAATCTGCAAAAAGATTATCTGATGTCCTGGTGAAATCCCAGACTTCGAATATTTTCACAATGCGATAACTTCTCAACAACCAGGTAACTTTTCTCAAGTTACCTGGTTTTCAGACTCTGCACATAATCTACACAACGTAAAGAACAGCTTACCGTCGACCCTGTGCGGTAAAACGGGGTGATAAAGGCCTTTCGGTGGACACACCGTAGCCTTAACAATACCAAAGTAGGTGTCTAGTGGTTTGAAATCTCGAAAGATTATGTCTGGATGCCCAATCGGATAAGTCTTTGTCTTGTTGCAGAATGGGTAAAGACTACAGACATCGTTATACTGAATAGCCTCCCCTTCTCGAGCCGTAAACTTCAAATGAATTGCGTTGGTACGACCGCCAAAAAGAGCATCCCGAGGGTCAAGGCGCTCTGGAGCATCAAAGGTCTTCAAGAAAGCTTTGACATCTGCGGATGTGTTTTTAAGCTGATTCCACTCACACTCCCATATGTATTGAACATGTACATTGTGTTGTTCTTTTAAAGCCTCAAGCTTTGTCAGCCATTGTTGGTGCATCAACCCGTACTGAATCGTTGTCACCGGATTGATGCTTGCTGAACAATGACACTTTGGGTGACCGTGCCAGAAACTCATAAATTACTCAGAAATTCATACTGTGCACACCCCATCGCGTTCAGCATATCCATCAACATAGTAGGCACCGATTTTCACTTCACCCCTGTTCTGGGCGTGCTGTATTGATATGTTCTCATCAGAGGCCACATATTCAAGCCACTGGATTGAGCTTTGAGAATGTCTTCTGACAACGATTGTAGTTGTCTGAGGGGACCAATGCAATGGTGTCCTTGGTGAGGAATCTGTTGCAAAAGACTTTCATGCAAGCCGAAGCAATCATAATTGACCGGAATGGGTCAACACCACCACACTCCAAGAACTCGAGTCTGTAGCGCATACAACCCTATCTCAAGATGACCACATCATTCACGCAGTAAGCCTTTATTTCATCCTGCATGACAAAGGGGTCTGCGGAAACAGTTGCGTACCATTGCAAAAACTCTTTTTCTTTAGCCATCATGGTATTCACACCGTAGTAATGCGGTTCCGGATGGGGGCCAACATAATTCCCATTCTCCTTGATGTTAAACTTGTAAGGAAAGTAGCCTTTTTTTTAATCCTTAAAACCCATAGCATGTGGCAAGGCTGCCAGCTTCATCGGTAGGAAGCAATGACTATCAATGTATCTCTGGTTGAATGTGCTATCTGTAAAAATCATGAGCTTGCTACCATTAGCAATAAGTGTCGTGCCAATACCATTGTTAGCAAGGTACTGCATCAAGATGTAACCATCGAAACCTTTAGAGTTGTGTTCTATAAATGTGTAGTCATTATATTTCGGTTGCATAAACATTTGGAAAAAAGCAGCGACACAACCATCTCCGGCTGAACACCACGTCTCGTTATCAAAGCTTATTGAGCACACAAAATTTGCAGTGTGTACACCGTTCACCGGATTGGCAATTGTCTCAAAATCATAAAATATGTAGCGCACACTGGGGTCCTCAGACTTAGACGATTTTATGAAACACTGATGGTTCGTTTCAACTGCCAGATCCACGTTACAACTAGGACACATGTTAACCATGCACTTGTGTGCTTTATAGTTGGTAATACTAACGTTGTAGTGACGGCCGCAATCGACACAGTATTTCTTCTGGTCACACCTGCTAACCCAACGACCCACATTTGTGTTGCTTCAAGCGTTTATGCTGTCTATAACGAAAGTCAGAATAACATATCCGCTTACAGTCTGGGCACTGCTTTGTGTTACGGGGTTGGGTATGACAATCTTCATGAAGACAGACACTACAGCTATGTTTATAGCCATGATCACCACGGGTGTTAAAACTTGTATAACACCACTCACAAACATATGACACACCCAGAAAACCCTTCAGATTCACGATGCCATAGAAATGGTTATCGTGTAAGTCCATAAAAACAGTTCTAGGGTGGGTGGCCTCGCTGTTTTGAAACTTCGTAAAGTGACCATCCAGTGTTCGATGAAAGACAACAATTTTACACCCAGTCATTTCTTCAAACCGAACAATATCTGTGAGTGCCACACAATCATCTAACGCTAAACCAGTTCCCGTATGCAACTCACGACCACTAACCAGGGCCTCAGCATGTGTACTGTGGGTTTAACATACCCATCAAACACGGAAAAACATGCAGAATCATTATTCACAGCCACATATAAATGCCTTCTTTTTTTATTGATAATCTGCTCTATCAACAGTGTTTGAGCTTTACGTCGCGGGGCACCACCCTCACGGTTGTTGACAATTTGTACCACCAGCTCTAGTGATTCATCAATCATAATCTCAGCATTACTCTGCATAACACTTTCAAGTAAATTACCAAACGTGCGTTCATTATATTCATCCGCTCTCATA
>JACXGI010003775.1:38286-59627 GCA_016801175.1 Esox masquinongy
CTGCAGACGATCACCAGGCCCGTGTACAAAGTCTGAAGCTCTAACAATCAAAGTATCCAAGCCTGCCATAATGATTGCATAGAATGTGCCAAAATCCCCAACTTCACCAGTATTTTGTAAATTTAACAACTGTCGTAATTCAACGTTGTCAAACGCATTACGTTGTATAACTCTAACATCGCCATCATTGCAATGAGTTCGCATCAGAGAGCTTGGAGGAGAGTCAATCAGATCATGTGAAAGACGGGGGCTACTAAGCTCGTTTAACAATCCTTGCATGGGAGGATTATTGTGTGCATCGCTGTGTAACAAAATATCAGCCGGCTCATTTGAATTTTGGGGTGTGGTCTGTTGATTATGTGTAGATGTTGATGGTCGTTCCGTGTCTGGCCTGTTGTTAGCATTATCTTTTGCCATTTCTCTAGCTTAACGTGTGAATAACGATCCACTTACAGGTTAAAATATTCTAACTCAAACATACATTTACATACATCACAATTTTGATGAGTTGACGGTAAAATATGTATTACCTTCAGCTTTCAAGCATGAAAGAAAACAATGAAACAAAAATCCCCTGAGGCTGTGCAGCCACAAGTTGGGGTGTCCGTAACTGAAGCCATTATGGTGATGTACTCTGTATCATCACCGGGGGTTCCTTAATCTGTTGGTTGGTAAATAGAGTACAAAGGTTCAGCTGTATGCATATTGTCGTAATTGTTAATAACATTTTAGTACAAGACTAAAAATCTCTGTAAATAATTAGACTTACACAAAAAGTATCTGCTCAGGTTGTGTAAGATCACAACCGCCCAGTCCAACTGACAAAGATGTTGGTCACTTGGTCTGAAATAAATACAAAGAGGGTTAACAAGTGTATTCGGGTAATTAAAGCTGATTAACATTAATGTAAAAAAGTCTACTTATCAATATTTGAAGGCCCAAAAATGTGTTTACCGAACACGGCTGGGTTTAATTCCGCTCAACCTAAACCAGAGATTTAATCAGACCATATGAAAGACAGATAAAACCGCATGGATTGCTCAATCGTAAAATTGATTTACACATTCTTAAAAAGTTCCAATGTGTCGTTTGTTAGCTTTTGGAATTGCAACACAATTCAAATCAATTACTTCAAATAAAATAACTTGTATTTACAACGTAAACGGCATACTACGCGCTTGAAACAACAGCTGACTTCTGTGGATGCAGCGGGGTTTAATAATGTCTTTACATCGCAGCCGGGGCGCCTCCAGCAGGTCACGCCTCTTAACTTTGTCATTGGTTACATGTCATCGTTCTTCACGTTAGAACTATACCGGACACAATGATTAAAATTGTATATAACGCTTAACTAGCTCGTTCAGATATTTGTTGACGTTTGACAAGCAAATATATTGATACTTCATGTCCGGTAGAAACGCCGTTCTCGTTAGTTATCGCGGCTCAGTCGTGACATCACGTAATTTAATTTGATCTATTAAAGTCAAACGCATCCACTTACATATAAACGCTGGCTATTGTCACCATATCGCCATTAATCTCTTCAACATTTAACAAACACAAGACCATAATACAACAATCAAAAATCGGTTTTCACGAGTTGGTCATTATGAGAATGCAGCACATCTTACCTGGAAGTCACAGCTTCCGCCCACACTAACAAAGACCAGTATTCTCAAACTCGCAAATACTACAGTTTTTTAACCAACGTTGCCTGTTAAACATTTCTACCAATGTGAAGAAAACAATCTCGCGTTGATCCCCGTTGTACAATTTCGTAAGACGCCTTTAGAAATGTTCTGATTACCTGAAATAACATATCTTTACCTGTCTGCGATTCATCATTGTTCATGCAAATTTATACGCTACCTTCCGGGTAACTTCGTAACGTTTTGCCATATAATGCAACTTAAAAGTTAATGCTGACTTAAAAAAACAATTTTTATTACAAAAATCACCATTGCTCATACATACACATGTACCAGAATCATTGTTTTTATTTTTAACTATATTTTAAACCCAAACCATGATTGAATCAACCTAGTCATAATGTGTGGTCGGCCTAGGCATTGCTTGTTCCTTCAAAAATAACAGCATTGCTCATGCGATGTTAACTGCAGAAAGGTGTGTTGGACTACAAACCTTGTGTGAAACACTGGATGATTTCTAACCTGCATATACTACTGTTTGTACTGGTAGTTACTACAGGCAGATCTGATCTTAAGGCCCATTTCTTGTTAAAAAAAATGGGCAAAAACTCTCGAAATCGTAAGTCCTGTACCCTTTTATATCTTACACAAAAGAGCAAGTTTCCCACACAATTCCGTGCTTGTGGAAAAACACCATGCTTCATCCCCATGGAACATGGAAGTTTATACCGGTTGTATGACATCTGTTGCACCAATTGTCGGAACATAAAATACCGGGGGGTTATAGCATTGCTGGACCCTGGCACCCTTTTGTTAAGGCCCATCTCTTGTTAAAATGAAAAATGTGCTGAAACTCTCCAAAATCGTAAGTCCCTACCCCTTCTTTATATCTTACACAAAAAAGCATGTTCCCCACACGTAATTCTGTGCTTATGGAAAAACACCATGCTACATGCACATTGTAAAAAATGGAAGGTTAACACCCACTGGTTGTAGGACATCTGTTGTACCACTTGTCGGAACATAAAATGCGGCGGGGGTTATAGCATTGCTGAACCCTGGTGCCCCATTTGTTAAACACCAAACATCTTGCCACTGATATAACACTTATTTACCTCCTTTTGCATCCATAATATACAGGCTAACACCCACCTGATAAGCACACAATTGCACCAACGTTCCTTCACGCTGCATTTTTTTGGTTTATGTCCCTGTAGGTCTGCAGAGTGCAAAGTTAAATTGTATAATTATGGGAAATCTGACAATAATATATTCATCCTCTTTTTTCCTCTGATATATCGGTGTTGTCAATGAATGAGGATTTGATTGGTTGACAAGATGAACATTGGTCGACATTAACAGCGAGCACTCAAACAAAAAAAACAAATTTGAACTTTGGGCGCCTCCACCCACGAGCAAGCTTGCACAGAAAGCGGCACCGCTCACGGGATCGAGCACTGCGCGCCGCTCGCAAAACTGCTTGCGGTTTGCTGCCCATCGCCCTACTCCAATTGAAAGTCTATGAGACCTTCACCGCCCGTGCGCCCGTGCGCAGGTGCCTTTACAGTAAAAAAATTAAAATAAATTGCAGTACAGGTCTATACTGTATATATGGTATATCTCTTAAACATATTTTTGTTAATTGTTTGAATAATTTATTAAATTGGCTGACACTTTTTTTTGAAAGACTCAGTGACTGGCACAAGCTCTAACACAGCAAATATGGTTTGGGCTTCAAGTAAAACGAAGCAAAAACTTGCTGATATCTCTTCAAGAACTTTGTAAATTAACATGAAACCAACCAAAATTATTTTTCTCACTCATGGGCAAAATGAAAACAAATGTTTTAATGAGCACTATGCCAGAAGGCAACATATTTCTGTGGTGCTGACATATAAAACAAACAACTCAATAAATACAGCTAAATAAACACAGCAGATTTTTATAGCACAGTGCTAACTTATAAAACTGACCTGAGCCACCCACAATCTCTCCCACCATCCTTCCATCCTTATTGCTCTTGTCCCCTGCTATAATTTGCTTTTCCGGACTCCGGACTGAAGCAAAAATTGGCTTAAAATTGTTGGGTTTGCGGTGGTAACTGAAGTTAAATGTAACATAAGTTAATTAGTTCAATAACGATTTTCACAGCTTAAACATTAAATCATTAACAAAAATGTTAACTTTGTTAATTAATGAATAACGGATTAACGTTTTAGTGCCAAGCTCTGCATTGGGCATGCATAAAAAGGGATATATACCCACTGGTGTCACGCAGTTGGTGAGTTTGGATGACACTTCATGAAGTGGGATCTGCCCCACTTGACATGCAACAGAGAAAACATCAGGTGTAAAAGATAACATTTCATAGGATGAGGCCTGAGGAGAACTTTGTTGAGAACCTCAAATTATCAGTACTTAGAGACGTATTGTAAGAAGGAGAACAAATGGCACTGTTTTTATAGCTGCTCATGTTGTTTAAATGCTTTCACTGTTAATAGTGAAAAATGTTTGACTAAAGTTTTAAAATCAGAATTTACAACATATAGCAAAGGTTTTATTCACACAAAATGCCCATAGAACCAGTAAGTCATTATTACTTGTTTTCATCAGAGAGAATCTGAACATTCTAGACATGGCATGAAGGACATTGTCTCACTCACCTCACCAACTTCCCTGCCAATCAGTTCCTCCTCACTCTCCTCAGAATGTCTTGTTACCTAACATAGCAGACTGACATTAGATGTACAGTAGAGGGCCAAGGACATCACTGGCGGAAGAGATGCCTTTTAGTTTTAGCACTGTGTTGGATCTCAGTCACCAAGCTAATAGCAGAGAGGTAACATTAACAAAAAACCTTTATATTCTACTATTGCAATTTACTGAATTGCAATAGTAGAATTCTTTTGCTCTTTAGCCTAAACATTTTTAACAGATGGTGATTATTCCAAAACTGAGGGGGAGTGAATACAATATTGTCTTAAATTCAGTAACTACTACTAATACTATTTCTTTAAGGTGAATATCTGCTGTGCCAGCCTTTAGCTTCATCATGGAAGGATAATAAATGTTTGCCTGCCTACTTCCGCAAAATGTAATGAATTAATTAACAAATAGGCTTTGCTTAAGCTTACACCAATGAAAGCACTGCAGACATGCGAAGATGAGTAACTCCAGCAAACACATGGATATAAAATGAAGAATGTGACTTCATGTCCAGTAAGAAAAATACAACTTAACCAGTGCTCACACTAGCTAGCTGTTCTCATTTCACCATAGCTCACCTACTGTACTTAATGTACTAATTACTAATGTTAGCAATGATAAATTTGTGTTCGCAGTATATTTGGACACATGGAAATCTGAGATAAATTCCAAACACATTCTTTGATAAAGGTATCCCAAGTAACAAAACATACAGAAAAACAACAACTTTGAAGCCATTTATGCAAATACAATGAACAGAAATTGCAAATCAAATATAATTCCTTACGTGGACAAACTTAGCACACCTCAACATTAGTACACCCCTAGAGTAATCTGGAAGCATCCGGCATCCGTAAATTAGAAACTGGTTTGGTTTGGTCTTAACCATAATATATTATGGGTGTGTGGCAGTACAGTAAGATCAAAAGACATATCCGAGAACCTCGGAAGAAAGTTATTATTGATCTGGCACTTTAATTGCTGATCTAAGTAAAGATAAATTTGCGTTAGATACTGCTTTTTCATAATTTAGGATGGAATTGGTCACAACTAAGCAAAATGATTACCAGAAAACCAGAAATTTAAAGATATGACAATGACAGTCACTGCAAACAATAACAATCACAGTGACAGTCTGACATTTGCAAACAAAAAACACTTACAAATAAGACATACAAATTATGTACTTACTAAGGTAAGCTCATTTCCTAGTTTTGACAATGTTTTGAGGAATGTTCTGAGTAGCTCACTTGGGTAGTGGGTTCGATGCTCACAGGGGACCAGTATGAAATGGCATACAAATATATGCAACTACTATTGTCGTGAAAATCCTCTATACTGTATGTAGCCCTGGATAACACAAATGTAATTGTTAAATATATAATTTTATCAATCTAAAAGCTTAAACACATTCTGGGTACTGTCATAGTTAACGTTAATTAGATAATAGCTGGGAGCCTGCGATGTCTAATGCTTTGAAGATTAGTTTGACAGTTTGTGGTGGATCATGTAATAACTGCATGTACCTTCAGAAATATTTTGCAAGCTACTTAAATGAGCTGCAAGCTTGCTTGCAATCAACCTGTGGGAGACTCCTGCAATCAGGCATGTACAGTACAGCACAGTAATAATGTAAAGGTAATCTGGATACAGTAGACCTGTATCAACAAGGGGAGGCCAGAGATGGTTGTCACTTTTTACTCTTGCCTTTATTTCTCAGCACCAGTAAATCACAGAAGAATCATTTCAGTATTGGTCTACAGTTTAAGGTTTTGGGTATGAATTAGTATCACTTTTATCGGCATACCATGCTTTAACATGAAGTAATAAGCCATGAAATACACTCTGAGAAAGTGTGACAAACAACACCGTCACAGGTCACAATGGGATTTGCAACAACAAATTAAAATGTTTCTTTTAACCTAGAGCAGTGTTTCTTAATCCTGGTCCTGGGGACCCAAAGGGGTGCACATTTTTGTTTTTGCATGTAGCACTCACACACCTGTTTCAAATGTTACCTTACCACTTAGACACTTGATTGACGTAATCAACCTGTCATCAAGTCTTTAGTTTGAATTAGGTGTGTGAGTGCTTGGGCAAACACAAAAACATGCACCCCTTTGGGTCCCGAGGACCAGGATTAAGAAACACTGACCTAGAGATACATTGCAAATTTTCTTAACACTATTTGTAATAGGATAATCTATAACGTTTCTGCACGTTGTGTTTAAATCCTTTTGGGTTTAATTGGATGCATATTTGCAGAAAATCCACAGCAAGACGCAGGCATAGAAACATTAAGGCCTCTAATAAAACAAAACATTATCCACTTGAGCCATGTTTCTTTGGATTGGCTGTTAGAAAAGGGCTCAACGCACACAATACAAAAACATTCCTCTTTATCAGAGGACTCGAGGAGCTTGGACTTCAGTTTGGCCTTCTCTTTCCCCTTCCCCACACCATCCACACATCTGATAAATATAATGAAACTCCAGCTATTCCCTTCCGTTTTTAAACAAAACGTACTATATAGAGATATGCTAAATGTATGAACATACAGAAGACATTTTATACAAAAGAAAATCATTACTATTACCCATCCAAATTATTCCCTTACGCCCAAGATTGTTATAGCGCTCTATACAAACTGTCAATATGAATGACCTCATACAAAGAGGTCACACATTCGATGAGAAACATTTAGGCTGTTTGGCTGTAATTAGCTTTATGACAACCAACACCCGTATGACAACCAACCCCGGTCTCCCCTACTGTGAGAACTTTGTTCTGAGAGATCATGACACTCAGAGCTTCATTAGCATTCATCTACATGGATCCACATGGTTAGCTGCTCCTCCTTGCGTCATTAAATGAGGCACAGACTACTGCGCCACTGACTGCGGAAACTGATCCAGTTACTCCTGTAGACCTCCAGAAAGACAAGGGGCAAACCAGGTATATGTGTGACAGAGATGGCTCTCTGGCTGGCTCTGGTTCTGTCTGCTCTGGATGTCCCCAAGCGGTAACACTCGTGGCTTTTACTGAGCAACGCCCGCATGCTCTGGACGGTGTTCTTTTCAGCTGCCTCTCTGCTGCACTGTCACAGAATGGATGTTTGAACCCTAAAATAGTGAATGGTGTTTGAACACTGATAGGGGAAAGAAAGGGAGGAAAAGAGAGGAGTGGTAAACATTTGAAAACAGCCCTGAATTACAGGTGGATGAAGATCTGATAAGTGAAACAGCTGTATGAAGAAGAAAAAAGTTTATTTAGCTAGGGCTGTTAAAATTAACAAAGTTAAAATGCTTAATGCTATTCAACGTTTTGCTGCAGTTAACACCTTTTTTTATGATCAAATACAACCCCGCATTCTCGTGCTTGTTTGTCAACCAACAAGAGGCATCAGCTACAATTGTCTCTCTTCGGGAAGTCTTTCTCAGAGCCATATATTGCCACCAACTCCAGTGTTGCTTGCATTGAAATTTCAGTGTGTGGTCGCCATACATCTTGTTGGGAAAGATTATTGCATTAACTTTCACATCAAGATATCGTTTTAAAAAAATGAACAGGCTACGATTGCTAAACAAATCTTGCAGGTTGTTAGGAATTGTACTAACTGCAAAAGTCCAAAGGGGGTGAAAGTTTTTGAGTAGCCCAATTGTTGCCTGGCAACGAAAATTATTTAAAGGCAAATGGCTGTCCATAGGAAAGAAAATGTAACTGGAGAAAAATGCTTGTTTTATGACCCAAGAAACAAAGAGCTTTGTGGGCAGCGACGGTGAACCTTGACGGCTGCATGGTCGTATCCCAAAAAAACTGTAAGAAACCTCGGCATTAACCTTGACCCTGACCTCTCCTTTGATGTACATATAAAATATATCTCAAGAGTTGCTTATTTTCATCTTCGGAACATTGCAAAAATCTGAAACTTTCTATCAAAAACTGATGCAGAAAAACTAATCCATGCTTTTGTTACTTCTAGATTAGATTACTGCAATGATCTTCTTTCCGGTTACCCTGATAATTCAATAAAAAAACTTCAATTAGTGCTGCACACGGCTGCTAGAATCCTAACCAGAAATAAAAAATTTGAACACATTACTCCAGTACTAGCCTCTTTACACTGGCTGCCTGTTAGGGTTAGGGCTTATTGTAAGGTTTTATTGTTAACCTATAAATCAGTACATGGACTTGCTCCTAATTACCTCGCTGAAATGGTCCAGCCATACGTACCTACACGTAACCTAAGATCGCAAGACACAGGCCTTCTAATTGTACCTAGAATTTCTAAGCAAACAGCCGGAGGCAGGGCCTTCTGTCATAGAGCTCCACTACTGTGGAATGATTTCCCAATTAAGGTTAGAAATGCAGACTCAGTGCAAACTTTCAAGTGTCTACTAAAGACTCATCTCTTTAACATGGTCAATGATTAAGTGTAGTCTGGCCCAGGGTTGTGAAGGTGACCAGAAAGGCTTGACACTGTCCACCCTTGCTGTCTTGCCAGGTGGGCTCTCATCGCCACTGGGATGCCCTCCCTCATAGCCAGGGGCGGAGTCACTGGCTTGTTGTAGTTTCTCTGTTGCGCACATTGTGCAATTGGGCTGAAATCTGCAGGCAATACTGGGCCCTCATTTCAGGATGGTTGCAGTGGGTGTCCCTTTGGTTGATGCTTGGCAATGTGGGTGGATTGATTTCCTGCCTGTTGGGCCCTGTCCAGGGCCTCCCCCGGATAGGGCCACAGTGTCACTGGACCCCCCTGTCTCAGCCCCAAGGTCTTTCGCTGCTATATTATTGTGCCAGGGGAGTAGGGTCAGTTCTCCTTCTCCACTATCCCTGTAGATCTAAGGAATGCATTTTCTAAATTTTCCCTGTCTCCTGCCATGTTTTAAACTTAGGAGGACATGAGGTCTTGGCCAACACCTCCGGAGCACCAGGCTCTAAAGACTCGTTGCTGTCCCTGTCCAAAGTCCTCCTGGTTGTGTTGCAGATCAAGACACGACCTGATGATTTCAGCTGCCACTCTTATTGCAATTAAGAAATAACATCCTAATATGCTTTGTGGCATGTATAAAAAATCAGGTGCAGTTGACCTCGATTTTAGGATCAAGATGGCAAGAGGACAAAAACCTAAGCAATTAAGTAAATGGGGTTAGAAATTGTAGTTGAAAACCGTGATGCTCGTGCATTACTGTGACATGTTAGGGAAAACAAAAGAGCAACTCTTTCCCAAGTGACTGAGTATGTCAGTGCAGGGCGTGATCAGACTGTCAGCAAGAACAGGCAGTTCAGAACAACACAGAGAGGGATAGTAATGTAGGGTTGCAGTGTGTAAACCCTTCATTACAAAGACGAATGCACATTTAAGAGTTTAGTGCAGCAAAAACCATAGGCGTTGGTCTACACAGATGTGAAAAAAGCTAAATTGTCAGATAAGTTGTCTTTCAACTTATACTCGACAAATGGGTGACTGCATGTGAGACGTGCACCAATAGAACGTTTCAGGCCTGAATGGTTGACCCCCACACTGAGGGGTTTACGGATGCTCTGTTATGATGTGGGCGGCATTTTCCTGGCATGGTTTGGGTCCACTTGTCCCCTTAGAGGGAAAGGTCACTGCAAATTATTACAAAGTTATTTTGAGTGATCTCCTTTGTCCTAAGGTGAAACATTTCAATTCTAAAGGTCTCTTCCAGGATAACAATGCCCCCATCCAGAGGTCATGAGGGCTCACTAAATGATTTGATGAGCATGAAAATGATGTGAATCATATGCTGTGGCCTTTGCACTCACCAGGTCTCAACCCAGTTGAACACCTATGGGAAATTTTGGTCCAACGTGTTAGACAGCGCTCTTCAGCACAATCCAAGAATATATTTTGGAAGAATGCTAATCCATCCCTCCGATAGAGTACCATAGATTTATAGAATCTATGATAAGGCACATTGAAACTGTTCTAGTGGCTTCTGGTGGTCCAAAACCTTACTGACACTATGTTGTTTTTTCCTTTAATTTGTCTCCCGTCTATAGATTATAAAATGTACAAGGTGTCCAAATATTTTGTCTTTTTCAATTAAGTTTGTTCAATTAAATATAGGGAAAAATGATTTGCACATCATTGCATTTTGTTTATATTTGCATTTCATGCAGCATCCCAACTTTTTTGTAAACGGGGTTGTATTTCATCATGCTCTTGGAGTCCTTAAGATAGTATGGCTTACGTCAAGCCACTCTCTGCAGAGAGTGTGGTCATTTAGTTCTTGGTCACCTCCCTGACTGTGGCCCTTACCCGGTTACCTAGTTAGTTCGGCTGGCCAGCTCAAGTAAGAGTGGTTCCAAATTTCCATTTCACAATGATTAAGCACACTGTGCTCCTGGAAATTTTCAATGCTTTAGAATTTTTTTTATATTTAACATGCACTGTGAAATGTGGGATCGTCTATAGACACGTGTGTCCTTCTAAATCATGTCCAATACAATGTAATTTTCTGCAGGTAGACTCTAATCAAGTTCTAGATATCTGAAGGATGATCAAAAGATGAATATTTTGGGCCACATCAATGTTTTTGCATGTTATACAGATACAGATTGGCAGTGTCTGTTGAGACAGGGGGGTCCGGAGACACTATGACCTCATCCATAGACAACCCTGGACAGGGCCAACCAGACAGAAAATCACTCCACCAACTTTTCCAAGCACCAGATGAAAGGGACACCAACCAAATGCAACAATCCTGAAAGAGGGCAGAGTATAGCTAGAGTTCAAAGTTCCCGACAGCTGCAACGGTTTGTAAAACCAGTGCCTTGCCGTTCGACTTCACACCCCTGAGCCAGACTACACTTAATCATAGACCTTACTGAAGTGATGTGTCTTTGGTGAACAAGCAAGTGTTAAGACTGTGTCTGTCTCTCACATTTATTGGGTGGGTGGGGGGGGGGTCCTCATGTTCTCCTGCTCTGAGGCATGTCCTGCCATTACCTTAGCTCACTTCTCGATGTCTTTCTCCCCAATACAAAGGTCTGCTCTGGTAGATACCCTTAAAGCCATTCCTTAATGTAAACACTTCATTTGGCTGTCATTCTTTTCTACTCTTTACTGCCAATGACTAAGCAAATTACCATACACTCTCAAACTCAAGACTTCCATCACTCCTTACACCTTCAAATAAAACTGCTCCCTGATCACTGCACCTGCTATGCACCTTACCCATATTGTTGTATCTGTGTCGAAGTTATGGGCCTTAAAGAAATAATCTCTTATCTGATATGACTTCAGTATTAGATCACCTAGCCATCTATCAGCAATATCTTCGAGGATGGAAGAAATTAATGATGAATAGCTCTGCCCAAAACAAGGGAATTTTCTCTAATAACCTGTGGTTTATTCTCTGCTATACCATTACTTTGGGCTCTTACTGATTTACCATGTACTTGATACTGTGCTAGACCTCTTAGGTGATAATTGACCATCATATTGCAATCTGGGACCGGTATTGAATGATATTTAATTTAATCTCTGCCATGTGGCTAGGCTATGACAGGTGTACAATTCCTCTTGAGAAGATCTGTACCCAGGCTATATTCCTCTGACAATGGTCAGGTGCTGTAACAACTACCACGCCACCCCAAAATAAAATAAAAAAAAAACACTAAGCATTAACGCTCAATTGGGTGGTGCCTTTTGACCTCTGCAACCATAACAACAGAACAAACAAACAGAAGGTTACATACGCAGGAATAATTTTCTTCGAAGTACAGTTACCACAGCGTTCTAGGGAGATTCTTCCAGGGAATACTGCTGGACTTGCCTTTGGGCTGAAATGCGTTTACATGAAGAAAGCTAACAGTGGCGATAAAACTCTCATGCAGCCCTATTGTGCCCTTACAAACCTTGCTCTTTGCTCTATTTTCCCCTCTGACTCTGGGATTAAACACTTGTGGGAAAGCAACCAGCAATATCTCTCTAGAGCTGAACTGTGAGCCACCACCAACCAATCAATTTCCCCCAAATGACTCTGGGAGGCAAGTGGCTGCGTTGGCATCTTTGGTCACAGCAAGGAGGACACACTTCAATAAATAATTGAACGTAGATAAGTTTAATTCATTGTTAGGCAATGGTACTTGTCCTAGCGCTGTACATTGTGCTGATTAGGGATAGATAAGCTACTATCCTTTATGTAAAAAGCATTGATTCAGCATGTGTTGTTTAAAATTTCTCTCCCAGTCCAACTCCTGTAGATAATATTTCTCGCAATGTGTAGACTACTGTACAGGTAAATGATCTGCCTTCAGTTCGTAGGATTCAGAAATTCTAAGAGTTGAACGTTATTAGTTTGCTATTCTTTTGAAAATATGTTAATAGCGCCTATAGGTGCATTAAAAAAATGAAATGATTAATTATTAAATCCATTAATGGAATTTATAGTGCCATATGGAGATCCTTTACACAATAACTGAGGGATGTTCGAGGGACATATTGGGCATTAAGTGGTGTGACAGGTTGGTCAGTGGTTCGCTCAAGAATTCTGCTCTCAACTGATATAGATGCTCACCCAAGGGTTTGGGTACTTTTTTTAAAAAAAGTTGGAAAGCAGAAAAATGTCAGCTTCTTTACAGAAACGTCAGCTTCTTTACAAAACGTAAACAATTTATTTTCCAATACCAACAACAGGACATTGCATACATGCAAGTCCTACCAACTACATTCAAACACTCCCACCCCTGCTCCGTGAAATCATATTCTTTTTGAAGATGGCCTATTTCCTCTGATTTCCTCTACCAGCCAGATTTGTAGAACAAAGCAGTCTGTTCTACCCCTGACCCGGAAAAGGAAAAGCATCACTTCCAGCAGTGGTCACGCACTGTAATTACAATTAAGAAAAAAATAACACCACGAGAACATGTTAAAGCCAATAAACAGTACAGTATTTAGTATTCCACTCTACTAGTACTGTATCCCCTGCAACCATATACAATATCACCATCTGTTACAGTGGGAACCTTTATAGTTCTTGTAGCTTTCTTGTAGCTAGTAGACACCACATGCAGTCCTAACAGGGAAAACCTACACTACAACAGTCTCTCAAAAACAGTATCCACATTTAGATTTTAGACATTTAGCAGACACTTTTATCCAGAGCAATTACCCTGAAGAGGACATCATGTGTCACTATAAGAATTTGCTCTCTCCTGAAACTAACCCCAAAAACCTAAATTTAACCCAACCCTTATTCGGACATTAACCCCAACCCCAACTGTAACTTTTAACCTAAAACTTAACAACACTGAAGCCTATATTAAAATGGAGTTTAGTCGTATAGTATTTTGAAACCTCTGTTGTTTGTGGATGTACTTTTAGCAGGCACGATGATAATCCTGTTGTTTAAAAACAGCAAGCCAACACAAACTCAATGGAGTGTAATAATTAGGTAATTATCCTCAACATTAAATGAATGCATCATCTCTCCCCTCAGGCAGACACTATATGGGTCCCTATATTTAAACTGAAAAGGTAGGTAACATTTTCAAATCATTGTTATTTATTGTTTTTCAAAATGTTCTCCCCACTCAATTTCAATTTCAAGTCCAATTTACGCTTTTGTCTATGCCTCATCACAGCAACTCCTGGCAGGCTTGGGAGAGTCAAAGATTCAGACGTGTCTCCTCCGTGTCTCCTGCCGTTCTGATTATGACACTGTTCGCCCAACCAGTATTTGCCAGCACGCAATTCACCGGCCAACAACCACAAGTAAACGGTTTCCCAAACAATCACAAGTTGTTAGATTAAATTCCTATTTTTATTTAGCAATTATGTATAATTATTATACCTTTATTTCAACAAGGAACACAGACTGAGACTGTGGGGTCCTTAGCTGTAACCCAGGGACGGGGTCTTTGCTGAAATCAATATTGATATTACAGCCAATAATGGGACTGGATTTTCTAAACAAATGCAGTGCACTTGTCTCCACACAGTGGAAACAGTACATGGAGCATACGTACAGGTGCATCTCAAAAGATTTGAATATCATGGAAAAGTTCATTTTTTCCCCGTATTTCAAATGAAAGGTGATATCATATATTCTAGATTATTTACAAAAAGTGAAACATTTCAAGCTTTTTTTGTTTCAGTCTTGATGATTACGCCTTACAGCTCGTGGAAATAAAAATCCGGTATCTCAAAATATTAGAATAAAAAATTACACAATACAGAAATGTCAACCTGAGAAGAGCTCTAATCATCTAATTAACTCCCTGAGCCTTCAATCTCAATCTGATTCAGTACACACAACCACAATCATGGGGAAGACTGCTGACTTGACAGTCCAGAAGACAGTCATTGACACCCTCCATGAGAAGGGTAAGCCACAGAAGCTCATTGCTGAAAAGGTTGGCTGTTCGCAGAGTGCTGTATCAAAGCATATTCATGGAAAGTTTACTGGAAGGGAAAAGTGTAGTAGAAAAAGGTGCAGAAGCAACAGGGATGACCACAACTTTGAGAGGATAGTCAAGCAAAGCTGATTCAAGAATTTGGGGGAGCTTCCCATGGAGTGGACTGAGGCTGGAGTTAGTGCATCAAGAGCCACCACGCACAGACGTGTCCAGAAAATGGGCTACAAGTGTTGCATTCCTAGTGTCAAGCCACTCCTGAACCAGAGACAATGTCAGAAGCATCTTAGCTGGGCGAAGGAGAAAAAGAACTGGACCGTTGCTCTGTGGTCCAAAGTCCTCTCTTCAGATGAAAGTACATTTTGCATTTCATTTGGAAATCAAGGTCCCAGAGTCTGGAGGAAGAGTGGAGAGGCGAAGAATCCAAGTTGCTTGAAGTCCAGTGTGACATTTCCATAGTCAGTGATGATTTGGGGTGCCATGTCATCTGCTGGTGTTTTATCAAGTCCAGAATAAAATGCAACTGTCTACCAGGAGATTTTTGAGCACTTCATGCTTCCATCTGCTGATAAGCTTTATGGAGATGCTGATTTCCTTTTCCAGCAGGACTTGGCACCTGCCCACAGTGCCAGAACGACTGATAACTGGTTTGCTGCCCATGATATTACTGTGCTTGATTGGCCATACCCTATAGAGAATCTGTGGGGTATTGTCAAGAGGAAAATGAGTTACACCAGTCCCAACAACACAGACGAGCTGAAGGCCACTATCAAAGCAACCTGGGCTTCCATAACACCTCAGCAGTGCCACAGGCTGATTGCCTCCATGCCACGCTGCACTGATGCAGCAATCCGTGTAAAAGGATCCCCGACCAAGTATTGAGTGCATAAATTAACAATCTTAGGAAACCTTTGCATGTGTTTTGAGTTAATTAGCTGATTAGAGCTCTTTTCAGGTTGACATTTCTGTATAAAAATTATAATATTTTATTCTAATATTTTGAGATACTGGATTTTTGATTTCCATGAGCTGTAAGCTGTAATCATCAAGATTGAAACAAAAGTCTTGAAATGTTTCACTTTATGTATAATGAATATAGAATATATGAATGTGTCACTTTTTGATTTGAATTATGGAAAAAAATGAACTTTTCCACGATATTATTTTTTTTAGATGCACCTGTATATCTCTCACAAATACAAGTAACACCTCTGAAAATACAAGTCACGTAATAAACTCAATGTTTACATACAGGTCATGTGCAATCAGAGCATGCCTGACATACCATTCTGGAGGATTACGTACATCAGATACACGGTTTTTAAATAGTCACACAATTTATGAAATAGTTACACAGACCATGCACAGAATGTTTTTTTGTAATTTCTTGCTTTTCTTCCCACTTCTGAGTGGTAGACATATCTACATTCCATGTTTTTTTACTTTAGCTAGGTTCCCCAGCTCAGATCTTCATCTAACATGCCCGCACTGATGAAAATGCATTATTGAATCATAAAACAAATGTAGATGTTAAAGCTCCGCCTCTGCACAAAACCCAATTCCACAAATGTCTCAAGTTTGAAGAGAGGGTAGAATTGACTGAATTTAATGTTAAGTTCTCAACTATAAGCAGCCTCGAACTATATATTTTTTATTTGGTAGTATGTCCATACTGTATGCCCTCATAACTGCAGACCATGTGTAAACATGCCAGCCCAGGATCTCTGCATCAGGCACCACAGTTTGAACGACCTGGCCCAGAGCTACAAAATTGGTATCTTGAATGTAACTCAGCTGCCACCCCCTGATGAGACACACCTGCTTCAAATGAAGCCTCATCAGTGGAAGGATAAAAGGGTCAATGAAGCAGAAGTTGGCAAATAAAAGTGGACTTGAAGGTGTGGCACTGGATTGTATTGCCTGTGTTGCTCCTCTGCCATTTTGTTGAGATGCTTTTTATGCTTTCCAGCTGATTGTATTGCGTATTACTCAAGGCTTCATTCAACAAAGTGTACACTAGTGACACCTGCTGGTAAAATCATTTCAGAGCAGACAAATTATTATAGAATTAAACTATTGCTGTAACCAATAAGGATTCTTGTGATATCACTTTGATAACATAGTCATAACCTATAGGTACAATTATCGTTAGGCTAGGTTTGTTGTTGTAATTATTTCATGCCAAAATACACTGCTGATAAAAATTAAGGGAACACGTAATCATCACAGTATAACACCAAGTCAATTAAACTGCAGGGATATCAATATGTCCAGTTAGGAAGTAAAAGCGATTGTGAATCAATGTCACCTATTTTGGTACAAATGAAAGTGAAAACAGGCGCACTGGAGAGGCAACAGCAAGACAACCCCCAAAAAGGCTATGGTTTTGCAGGTGGTGGTCACAGACAATGGCTCTCTCCTTATCCTGCCTGACTGATTCTTCTCAAGTTTTGCATTTTGCTAGTGTCCTTGTCACTACTAGTAACATGAGGCGGTACCTGCAGCCAATTCAGGTTGCACAGGTTGTCCCGCTCCTCCAGGATGGCACATCCATGCGTGCCGTGGCAAGAAGGTTTGCTCAAGTATCAAGAGCACGGAGGAGATACGAGGAGATGGGCGGTTACACGGAGAGAGCTGGACAGGGTCGCAGAAGGGCATCTACCCAGCAGCAGGACCGGTATCTGCTCCTTTGTGCGAGGAGAAACACTGCCAGAGTCCTACAAAGTGACCTCCAGTGGGCTACTGGTGTGCATGTTTCTGACGAAACTGTTAGAAACAGACTCCATGAGGGTGGCATGAGGACTCAACGTCCTCTAGTGAGACCTGTGCTCACAGCCCAGCACCATCGATTGGCAATCGCCAGAGAAAACCAGAATTGGCAGGTCTGCCATTGGTGCCCCATTCTCTTCACAGATGAGAGCAGGTTCACACTGAGCACGTGACAGACGTGAAAGAGTCTGGAGACGCCGTGGTGAACATTATGCTGCCTGCAACATCATCCAGCATGACCGGTTTGACAGTGGGTCAGTGATGGTCTGAGGAGGCTTATCCCCGGAGGGTTGCACAGACCTCCACGTGCTAGCCAATTGCACCCTGGGTGCTGTTAGGTACCGGGATGAAATCCTCAGACACATCATCGAAGCTTATGCTGGTGCAGTGGGCCCTGGGTTCCTCCTGACGCAGGACAATGCCCGGCCTCACTTGGCCAGAATGTGTAGGCCACTCCTGGGTGACAAAGGCATTGAGGCCATTGACTGGCCCTCACGTTCCCAGACCTGGATCTAATTGGGAACATCTGGGACGTTGTATATGGGTGCAGCCGACGCTGCCAAGTGATGGCTAGACGACTGGGTAAGAGCATCTCCAAAACTGCAGCCCTTGTGGCGTGTTCCCGGTCTGCAGTGGTCAGCACCTATCAAAAGTGGTCCAAGGAAG
Organism: Esox masquinongy; assembly: GCA_016801175.1. NCBI lineage: Eukaryota > Metazoa > Chordata > Actinopteri > Esociformes > Esocidae > Esox > Esox masquinongy. The sequence goes on from JACXGI010003775.1 coordinate 56,463, forward strand.
GAAAGGTGAACCGACGACAGGGTCATGGGGGGCCAAGGCTCACTGATGCACGTGGGGAGCGAAGGCTGGCCCGTGTGGTCCGATCCAACAGATGAGCTACTGTAGCTCAAATTGCTGAAAAAGTTAATGCTGGTACTGATAGAAAGGTGTCAGAACACACAGTGCATCGCAGTTTGTTGCGTATGGGGCTACAATGGGCACGTGAGCATCAGAATTGGACCAAGGAGCAATGGAAGAAGATGGCCTTGTCTGATGAATCACATTTTCTTTTACATCACGTGGATGGCCGGGTGCATGTGCGTTACCTGGAGAACACATGGCACCAGGATGCACTATGGGAAGGAGGCAAGCCAGCGGAGGCAGTGTGATGCTTTGGACAATGTTCTGCTGGGAAACCTTGGGTCCTGTTGATGTTGCTTTGACACGTACCACCTACTTGAGCATTGTTGCAGACCATGTGCACCCTTTCATGGCAATGGTATTCCCTGATGGCATTGGCCTCTTTCAGCAGGATAATGCGCGCTGCCACAAAGCAAAAATGGTTCAGGAATGGTTTGAGGAACACAACAACGAGTTCAAGGTGTTGACTTGGCCTCCAAATTCCCCAGATCTCAATCCAGTCGAGCATCTGTTGGATGTGCTGGACAAACAGGTCCGATCCATGGAGGCCCCACCTCGCAACTTACAACATTTAAAGGATCTGCTGCTAACCTATTGGTGCCAGATACCACAGCACACCTTCAGAGGTCTAGTGGAGTCCATGCCTCGACGGGTCAGGGCTGTTTTGGCAACAAAACAGATATTAGGCAGGTAGTTATAATGTTATGGCTGATCGGTGTATATACAGCTTTGGATAAAATTAAGAGACCACTGCAAAACTAACAGTTTCTCTGGTTTTACTATTCATAGGTATGTGTTTGAGTAAAATGAACAGATTTGTTTTATTCTATAAACTACTGACAACATTACACCCAAATTCCAAATAAAAATATTGTAATTTAAAGTATTTATTTGTAGAAAACAACTGGTCAAAATAACCCCCCCAAAAAAGCATTGTTTTCAGACCTCAATTAATGCAAAGAGAACAAATTCAAATTCATTTTTCAACAACAAAATACTAATGTTTTAACTTAGGAAAAGTTCAGAAATCAATATTTGGTGGAATAACCCTGATTTTTAATCACAGCTTTCATGTGTCTTGGCATGCTCTCCACCAGTCTGTCACATTGCTGTTGGCTGACTTTATGCCACTCCTGGCACCAAAATTCAAGTAGCTCGGCTTTGTTTGATGGCTTATGACCATCCATCTTCCTCCTGATCAAATTCCAGACGTTTTCGATGGGGTTCAGGTCTGGAGATTGGGCTGGCCATGACAGGGTATTGATCTGGTGGTCCTCCATCCACACCTTGATTGACCTGGCTGTGTGGCATGGAGCATTGTCCTGCTGGAAAAATCAATTCTCAGAGTTGGGGAACATTGTCAGAGCAGAAGGAAGCAGGTGTTCTTCCAGGATAACCTTGTACTTGGCTTGATTCATGCGTCCTTCACAAAGAAAAATCTGTCCGATTCCAGCCTTGCTGAAGCATCCCCAGATCATCACCGATCCTCCACCAAATTTCCCAGTGGGTGCGAGACACTGTGGCTTGTAGGCCTCTCCAGGTCTCCGTCGAACCATTAGGCGACCAGGTGTTGGGCAAAGCTGAAAATTTGACTTGTCAGAGAAGATGAACTTAATCCATTCCTCTACGGTCCAATCCTTATGGTGTTTTGCAAATTTCAGCCTGGCTCTTTGCTTCTCATTGATGAAGGCTTTTTTCTAGCTTTGTACGACTTCAGCCCTGCCCCTAGGAGCCTGTTTTGAGCCGTCCTCGCCGTGCACTTCACCCCAGCTGCTGTTTGCCATTCTTTTTGTAGGTCACTTGATGTCATCCTACGGTTGTTGAGTGACATTCGAATGAGTTGACGGTCATCTCGGTCAGTGGACAGTGGTTTTCGCCCTCTGCCAATCTGTAGCTTTGTTGTCCCCAATGTCTCATGCTTGACCTAGTTCTTTTGAACCGCCGTCTTTGAAATTTTCTGGATGGAAGCAACCTGATGCTTACTGTATCCCTCTGCCAGTAAAGCCAGGATTGAACCCTTCTTTTCCTCACTCAAAGCTTTTCTTTTCAACACTTTTGTCATGCTGAATAGTTTTTTTTTAATTCAAATTACCTTTGAGGTACTACTTGCACTGTTTTTGCCATCCAGCTGGTCCTATTGCAAGAGGATAGTGATGACCACAGCAGTGGTTTTTATACTTTTCCTTGTTAAATTAGATTTGGTTCAGGTAATCACCTAATCAGTACCGCATTAATTAAAATGAGGTGTGCCTGTGTTGGAATTTAACAGACACTGGAATGGAATGGCTGCTATAAATGTTGAGATGCTTATTTAAGAAAAATTAGGGGTGGTCTCTTAATTTTTGAGAGGATTGTGGAGAGGATTGTGAAACAAAACCCATTCAAAAATGTGGGGGAGATTCACAAAGAGTGGACTGCAGCTGGAGTCAGTGCTTCAAGAACCACCACGCACAGACGTATGCAAGACATGGGTTTCAGCTGTCGTATTCCTTGTGTCGAGTCACTCTTGAACAAGACACAGCGTCAGAAGCATCTCGCCTGGGCTAAAGACAAAAAGGACTGGACTGCAGCTGAGTGATCCAAAGTTATGTTCTCTGATGAAAGTAAGTTTTTCATTTCCTTTGGAAATCAAGGTCCCAGAGTCTGGAGGAAGAGAGGAGAGGCACAGAATCCATGTTGCTTGAAGTCCAGTGTAAAGTTTCCATAGTCAGTGATGGTTTGGGGTGCCATGTCATCTGCCGGTGTTGGTCCACTGCTTTTTCTGAGGTCCAAGATCAACGCAGCCGTCTACCAGGAAGTTTTAGAGCACTTCATGCTTCCTGCCGCTGACCAACTTTATGGAGATGCAGATTTCATTTTCCAACAGTACTTGGCACCTGCACACAGTGCCAAAGCTACCAGTACCTGGTTTAAGGACCATGGTATCCCTGTTCTTAATTGGCCAGCAAACTCGCCTGACCTTAACCCTATAGAAAATCTATGGGGTATTGTGAAGAGGAAGATGCGATACGCCAGACCCAACAATGCAGAAGAGCTGAAGGCCAC
>JACXGI010003776.1:0-26812 GCA_016801175.1 Esox masquinongy
AAGATGGCAGCTGCCATGAAAGATGTGTTAAACAACATATATCTCACTCATATATGGTAGGAACCGCGCCCTGAACCATAACATTTAGGGTAGGGGGCTCATGCTATAAGAACTGTGTGTGCTGTGATTGTGTCAGACTCTGTTGGACTGAATGCCACACTGTCTCCAGATATATCTGTATGAATAAAGATAATTGCCGGCACAGCGATTTTGTCTCCTCTTAATCTCTTTTCATTAACCAACTCGGGGAAGTACTTTAGGTCGGTACTTCAATACTTCTAAAGTGAAGTTGTACATTTTAGCCATGGGAGCTGAATATAGAAACGCAACCTGTGGCGTGGAGTACCAAATCACTGACTGGGAAGTATTACGCCATGTGGTGTGTCCTGAAATGAAGCCAAGCATGAGAGGTTACACTATCGACACTGTTTTGGAGATCGATTGGGAAGGTGTACCGAGCTCCACAGAGACAATGCAGCAAACAATAAAAATCCGAAGGAAAAATGGACTTCCATTCGGTTTTGTTGAGCTTTCTTCCCTTACAGAGGAACATAAGTGATGGAAAGATTGTTAAAATGTAAGAGGTAAGGCTACCTGTTAGTGTCTGGTGTGATCTTGAAAATGGAGAATTGATGAGCTATACGTACAAAGTCAAAAATGGCAGAGCGTTGTTAAACTTAGGAGATGTCTTGCTGCAGACGATAGTTATGAACATGATCCAGTTAAAACCAAGATGTATGTGGAAGCAGGAATGATAAATATTGGTTAAAAAGCCACGCCCTCTGTCAAAGGATCTATGCAGCAATAAAAGGGTAGGGCTAAAGTAGACTGTTTCAAAGAACCATATCTTCCTTGATGCAAGAGGACTCCGCAGGGGAACCTATACCCCGCATTATATCACAACCTCGGAAAAGACCTCTCTCCTATCTGCCTATTACGCGCAGTCCTAAAACATCTTTTACGCCACTGTTTGATGAAGATACACAAGACCAGGAATGGGATATAAGTTCCACAAGTGTGAACGAACCGTGCAGCAGTCCGCCTTCTTACTCACCGGTTATGCTACCTCCTACCCCTCCACCTGACCAGCCTTCCTATACCCCACCACCTGACCTGCCTTCCTATACCCCGGATTCGGATGTTTTTGATGGTGGACTGAGTCTGATTTTTGTGAACACTATAAAGGCTTCCATTGTAACACTTTTAGGGATTGTGATCGAGGAGCGCAAAAAAGAAAACTGACACGGTTGTCTTACAGGCCATGGAAGTCAGCGGCAGCATCAATGCCTCTATGACTGTCCCAAGTATTATTATATCAAACATTTTGATGCTCTCGTCAAGCGACTGTGGACTGATAAGCGTTGGCCAGAGCCCTGAAATCCTTGGGACTTAAAGTTAAATTACCTCGAGTCCATGGAATTTCAGAGGTTTTCTAAATGAGCTGAAAGAGTCAACCTCCATCAGTAAGACCCTGAACAAGATCTCTGATTCGCTGCTAAGCAAAAACAAAGAACGCCAGGGCCTGGTAAACGAAGTCGTTATTTTCTGGCAGAACATACCTGAAGATTTGTCTCCCAGTCAAACTGTCTAAAATCTGTTTGCTGAAACCCTTAATTGTTATAATGGGTAACTGTTTGTGTAGGTTATTTGAGAGAACAACTCAAACTTTTCTTTTGAGAAATGTTACAAATCTTATGATGCAAATTATTGCAAGTAAAGTAAATGATTCTTCACTCTACACATCCCAAACTTTTGTTAATGTTGAACGTGTGCAACGAGTGGAGGAAATATTGGATCGTGTCTGTATGACTTAAAAAAGGCTAACCTTGATATCGCTAGAAGTAGATGGACCGTTAGAAAAATATTTGTCAAAAGTTTTACATATTTTCTTTGAACCACCGATGACATGTAATGTGTATCATCTAATTTGTTTGTATTGCATATATAATCGATGTGTGTGTTTTAAAAATACAGAGCCATAAGCCTGTAAATGTAATCAAAGTATTCAGTCATTAATTATTATGTAACCAAGAAAAACTCTTGATTGATATTGTAAGCATGTAAATTGATTTTAAACTCTTGATTGATATTGTAAATAAATTCTCCTCAGTCTTTTCTATAAGTCTCTGATGCATACATTTGGAATAACCATAATAAAGAGAATTAGGATGGAGCAGCTAATGAAAAATATATATTTTAATCCCTCTCACCCGGGGTCTTTAGGAGGAATGGAGCGACTTCAGAGAGCTATTGCACAAGAAACAGGAAGCAGTATAAGTGACGGACCTGTAACTGATTGGCTGTCCAGCCAGGACGCTTATACTCTCCATAAGCCAGTGAGAAAAACCTTCCCGCGAAATAGGGTGTTTACCACTAATAGTTTATCCCAATTCCAGGCTGACTTGTGTGATATGCAAGCTTTTGCTGATAAAAATGATGGAAATCCCTACATGTTAACGGTAATAGACATTTTCTCAAAAGTAGCTTTTGTGAGAGTGTTAAAAAATAAGAGCGGGGCGGAAGTGACTATGGCTTTTGCATCTATTTTGAAAGAGAGTGGAATTCTCAAGAAAGTCCAAACGGACTCTGGTAAGGAGTTCTTTAATCATACATTAAAAAAATTAATGAACAAGCACAATATTATCCATTTTGCTATGGGTTCAGATTTAAAAGCTTCCGTTATTGAACGTTATAACAGGACTTTGAAGGAAAGGATGTGGCGATATTTTACAGCTCATAACACACGGCGTTATGGCGACGTGATTCAAGACCTGGTAAAAAGTTATAACAACAGCTATCACAATAGCATAAGTATGACACCGTCACAAGTAAAATCCGAGAACACACTTGAAGTCTTTAAAAATCTTTACGGTTGGTTTCCCCTTCGTAAAAAGAAAGCCATTGCTTTTAAATTAAAAAAAGGTGATATTGTCTGTGTCTCAAAGTTGCGAGGTGTTTTTGATAAGAAATATGAACAAGGTTACTCTGACGAATTATTTACAGTGACCGAATGTGTACTGCGTATACTGCCTGTTTATAAGCTAAGCGATTATGATGGGGAGTTTATCGAGGGTACCTTTTATGAACAAGAGCTTCAAAAAGTGAAGATAACTAAAGACAAAGTTTCTCATGTAGATGAGATTTTGAAGCGAAAAAAGTAAAAGGAGAAACACACGTATTTGTCAGGTGGAAAAACTGGCAGGAAAAGTTCAACAGCTTGGTCCTAGAGTCGGAAGTATTGGACACAACAGGATAAAATAACTACCGCTAGGGTGTGTTGTTCACAAGTGATTTCAACAAACATGGAAACCTCAGGTTTTTATCTGACTCTGCCCAGCAATGTCAGCCAAAATATATCCAAACAACAAAAGTTCTAATTTCACAACAAATTTTCCCAATAGAGCTACAGGGGAGTTGGGAAGTAGGTCCTGTAGAGATCATATACCCGCACAGCTGGACAAATATCCTGAAAAAGGATTTTGAGTTTTTCTACAAAATAGACTCTAAACCACCTGAAGCTATCAGCCTCAAAACCGGTTACTATAAAAACATAGAAGCGGTTGTCTATGGGATGAACCAGGCCTTAAATGAGAAGATTAAGAATGTGTTTTTAGGTTATGACAATATTCAAAAGTGAGTAAAAATTGTGAGTGATGAAAGCCAGTCAGCTATCAAGACTCGAGGCAGTTTAGCTTACATATTAGGGATGCGTTCAGACAGATGGCTGGAAACAAAAGATAATTTGAGCCCATTGCCTGTAGACATACACGCAGGATTTTATAACATGTTTGTGTATATGGATATTATATCTTTTCAAAGGGTCAGAGACAGTTTTGTGCCACTCCTACGGACAGTTCATATAGAGGGAACAGACGGAGATATTATCACAATTAATTACGCGCGGCCACACTATGTACCGGTAACCAAGAAGTATACTGAAAACATACAGATTGAGATTAAAACGGATCAGAATAAAAATATAGTGTTCGATTGGTGTAAAGTGATTGTTAAACTCCACTTTCGACCAGTCCAATATTCTTTACATATTTAAAGATCTTACACAATCCACAACTTGATCCTAACCGGTACATATCTTATTACGTTGATCAAGTGGGGAACGGACCCCCTGGTTATTATGGCACCCCGACTATTTATGGTTCAGGGGTTGGTGGTATATTTCGTAATCTGTTTAGAATGGTTTTATCACTAATGAAGAGAGGCTTTAGTAAAGCTAAGCCAAATCTGATACATGCAGCGAAAAATATTGTGGCCGAGGTCCTAACGAATGTTATGAGTAAACGTACAGCATCAGAACCTGAACAGCAAAGAGGCTCTGTTGGACTCATGATGTTGGTTCTCAGAATTAAAAAGAGACCCCCTGGTGTGGGGATGCCTCCCCCTAAAAAGCCAAGGTCAGAGGTTAAAATAAAATAAGTAAGTTAGAAGCGGCGCAAAGGTAGGAGGTCTGCAAAAGGAATACGTGAAAGTATTTTCTAAAAATGGCTCTTTTACATCGAATGTCAGCTGAAGCAATAAAAACGGAGCTCGAACTTTTTTCGGCTCCCATGACTCAATTTTCTATAGATAGTGCAAATTATGTTGAGATCATGCCGATCTCGGACCTTACAGAGAACAGCCCTATAAAAATTTTTATCCCCGGTCACGGTGAGCAATACTTGGACCTGAATAACACTCTGCTAAACGTCAGCATCAAAGTGACCAAGAAAGATGGTGGTAATATTCCAGCTGATGCCAAGGTGGCTCTCATTAATTATCCTCTGGCCACCATCTTTTCACAAGTGGACGTGACATTAGGAGATCGACTCATCAGTCAAAGCAGATCTACCTAGCCCTACAGGGCAATATTAGAATGTTTACTAAATTACTCTGTAGACACACTAAATAAGCAATTTTCAGCCGGCTTGTTTAAAAAGATACTGGAGGCGGTATGGAGTCCGTCAACCCCGCAGCCGTTCCACCGGCTGCTAATAGAGGGCTGATAGCTCGATCCGGCTACACTAGAAATTCCCAAAGGGTGGAACTTTTGGGAGCAATACATCATGAGATTTTCTTTCAAGAGCGTTTACTCCTAAATGCTGTTGATTTAAGAATCAAGTTAACAAGAGCAAAAGATGAATTTTGTTTGATGGATGCAGCCGACTGAGATTTTAGTTAAAAAGTGCTGAGTGCCTCGCTGTTTGTGAAAAAAACTTTCTGTATCTCCGGCCGTTCGTTTTGGCCATTCTCAAGCCCTATTGAAAAGAAATTCCCTTTACCCCATTCAAATAATTACCATGAAAACATTCAGCATACCCAGAGGCTCTAGAATTTCCAGTCAGGACAACCTGTTTTTGGGATCGCTACCCCGCTACATTGTTATCGTATTGGTTGATCACGAAGCCTGCACCGGCAGTTTTGATGAAAACCCCTTCAATTTCCATCATTTCAATGCAGAGTATGTAGCCCTCTGTCAGGACGGACGTCATATTCCCGCTAAGGCCTTCCAACCAAATTTCAACAACGGTCTATGCGTTAGAGAATTTTATAATCTATACCTGGCTACGGGGAGACATTTAAAAGATCTGGCCTTGCCTGTTGAGAGAAAAGATTACGCATCTGGCTATACCCTGTTCATTTTCAACTTATCCCCGGATGATGACAACACAGGAAACCTTTTACCGGTCTCCACAGGCAGCCTGCGACTGGAAATGCGCTTCCGGGAACCCGTTTTACCGGACGGCTACTATGATCGTGTAAGAAATGCTCCGATTCCATCTTGGAAGTAAACTCCCGAAGACAAGTCTTGGTGGATTATTATTAATTAAAACAAAGATGAACACCCAAGAGATTGAGAGTTTTATGCAACGAATGGTCGGAAAGCAGTTCCGTGGAGTATGGGCTTGTGACGAATTACCTACGGATACTTGTAGTAATAGACCCACTATGTTCATTGTTAATACCCATCCTAAATACATGCCTGGGGAACACTGGCTCGCCGTGACTTTAGAAGAGGAAGAAGGCAGAAAAATCACAACTTTTTTCGATTCCTACAGGTTTCCACCAGGATTTTCTCTTTTTCCCAAATCAATAAAACAATTGTTAATCAGAAATGGATTAAAGATATATTACAGCACTGAACAAGTACAGGATGAATTTTCTACAAACTGTGGTCATTATTGTAATTTCTATATCTGTCAAAAAGCCAGGGGGCTTTCATATGAACATGTTATATCCTAATATAGTGATGATTTAAGAAGTAATGATGTCATGGTAGATTGTTTTGTTAGACAATCTCTAAAGTGTTTAAATGTACTCCCTTTAAAACCTTATACGCAGTGTGCATGTTCAAGACAAATGTTTAAAGAAGACCATAAATGTTAAGTTTTTTTGTCAAATTACATTACAATTATCGATGTTGTATTTATTCAGAAAATTGTAACCTGTCTTCTGTATTCTTCCTTTCAAATGAGTGTATTTTGGAGGGAACCGATTTTAAATTTTGTATCTGGTTTTTTTACGAATTTTATAATTAGCCACACCTGCCAGAGGTAAATTGAGGTCAGCCATGGTTTCAAGAAAATGGGTCCATCCTGGAGGTCTTCTGTCTTCGGATATCTTGTGTGATGCAGTTACATTTTTGACCAAGTCTATCGTATTAGAGCCTCTTAAAATTGTACCATTACTGATGAATTCACCCTTGTCATTCCAGCCAGCTCTTCCTTTTGACCCCTATATTTTATTCATAATGTATACAAAATTTTTTCGGCCACGTGCCGGAGTATGCTCGAGCATGTCTCTCATAACAGCATCCTCATCTATGGTGTGATCCTGTAAGCTCCCTGGAACAAGAGGTTCTGTAGTCTCCGTTTCCTGTTGGGAGAGGGTCAAGTGCCCGTGTTATTTTCATCTTGTTTCAACAAAGACAAATACCTTTGTAAGAGTTGAGAGTATTTCATTGCCTTGTCATAAGGGTTAATTCCTTTCATGTTCAATATATCCTTCATATCCGTATCCAGATCCCTTTCAGCCATTTGTCTAATAGTTTCAGGACCTTGTTGCTTAAGTTTATCCAACTGATGTTGAGGCACTAAATACATTTTGTTAGACATTAGCTCCCACTCCTGGGGGCTATTAGGCTACTGAGGAAAGGGAGGGCGACGCTTAGTAGTGGTAGGCGGAAACCACCCGTCTGCTGTATGGCACACCTCTTTTTTTAATACTGGTCCTTTTATCGGCAAATGGCTTGATGACTGCCTTTTGCCTCTTTAATTTTTTTAATTGTTCCTGGCTGAGTGGGATGCGCCCTTTGAGAACGTTCAAAGCAATCTTGCAGAGGGCCAAAATAAGATCTGAAGAACAATGGCCTAAGGCAGACTTGCGATCTTTAGGGTTGGCTACGACTAGGGCTCTGAAGAAGGGCAAATGTCTTTTTAAACGTGCAGAAATGTTTACTTTTTCTTTGGGACATAAACTGTTGGCCACTCCCACGGGAACAAACCTGTTCTGAGTCTTAAATGTTCTGGTGTAGAAGCTTTAAGGTCTACCACTAAATATGAAAATGCTTCTTTTGTTGCGTCTTCGTAACTTTCCGTGAAAAATGTCCTCTTCCCTGGATACATCTGCTGGGCCAAAGTGTTAATCTGCAGTTTGTCTCTAGGATTTTTAAACAAAACCATGTAATTGGAGTTCAGGCTAATGGTACGGCTATTTTTGCCTTGGTGAAACACATTTTGTACCAAATAGAGCACAGATAAGTTTCGATGGTGAGTATATTGAGTAAAAGCTCTGGCAATTTCAGGATGCTCACTACCTGCAAACAGCATATCATCCAAAGATTATTTCTGTTAGGAGGAAAGAGTTGATCATCATTCAATGATTCAGGGATTCCTTCAACAAAGTTTATTTTTATTTTCTTCAACATTTCATCATACATCGGTTGATAACAACTGTAACACCACACTATATTATCAAAGTTCTGAGTTAATACATGTTCAGAATTTTCTAAAACATTTTTTACAAAACAAGTTTTTCCACTGTTGGATGGTCCAACGACCAAAGCTGAGAAAGGTAAATTCAATCTTGAATCAAAACCTTCTACAAACTCCATCTTATCTAATCAGAAGCCAAATGGTAATGTGGTACCGTCTGCTAAAAGTACTCTCTTGTCATACACCACCCTGAACATTTTGATGAGTGATGCATTGCGCATAAGGAAACCTTTTTTATCCCTGACAATTATTTTGTAGGAGGTAAAGATTTCCTCTCTAGTTTTGTCTTTTATGAAACCCTCGACCAAACGTGTGAGTGATTCCAGGTTTACCTTTGGGGTGTTTTCATAGTTTTGTGTGATGCCTTTGACCTTCAATACTACGTGAATGTTTTTGGTCCTAAACCCATAACTCTTGGGTCCACATGATGACCATTATGTTATATGATCACCATCTTCAAGTTCATTTGTTAAACCTCCCAAATAATTGCTCAGAGGGGGTTTCCATTCACCTGACTTGCTCACATAGACCACAGAATCTGTGTCATGGTGTAGAACTCTCCTCTGTAGCTGTTCCATAAGATTGTACAATTCAAGATGGCCGTAAGCTGTCGTGAAATCTACAATGATTACATTGACATTTCCGGGAAATCTAAGGTCATTCTTTTTATCCCGCCACTGTACCAGAGCAACCTCCTGATTCAAAAATGAAAAATGAGAAATTTCAAAACGGTTTGAAAAAATGAACTCTGTAAATTGCTGGGCTTCTCTAACAATGGATGTTGTCAGCATATTGCTTCTTTCCCCACAAATTGTTCAAAATTTTTTTTGAAACACTTCTCTTAGCCTTATTGACTCTGATTTTTTCAGGATCCAAACGTATGCCCTCATAACCCAAAGCCATCTGCTTGTCTCTCAAGAAAGTATTGATATACTCTTTAAAAAGAGTATCAGATTTTCTGGCAAAGTTCCACACTTCATAGATTTTAGCCACAATGTAATCTTTCTCTAGAGCCTTATTAAACTCCTCTGTAACCCATACACCTGTCAGAGCTCTCTCTTCATCAGAATGATCACAGGGATGTTGCTGATTATTGTTGTCACTGCATGTATGACAAAGAGAAGAAAGAAAAATTGGAAGAAAAGCTTCCAATTAGGCCCATGGGTTGATAACACTGGAAGAAACAAACCCCGAGGAGGGTAAACTGTTGCCTTAATCAGACCGAAATAGTTTTGGGGCAAGTCAAAGTTACAATGAATGATTTCAGGATGGCCCAGAGGAAGGTGGTATTTGCTCATGACATGAGGATAAAGGGATGGAAAGTCACTGTACTCTGTTGTTTCATCCTCTTGGGCTAAATGCCTTGAAGTCAAAGCATTGGTACGACCACCAAATAATGCATCTCTGGGTTCCAGGGGTTCTGGCATGCCAAAATTATCCATAAAAGCTAAAACCTGAGGGTCTGACCTTTTCAAGTGAGCCCACTCGTGCTCCCACAAAACCACCCCTTTCAGACCATAATCAATCAGTAAGGATTTCTGTTTGTCTTGGAACTCTAGATACATGTCACCAAAGCTCTTTTGGGTTAAAGCACACATTTCCCGGGGCAAAAAACAGGATGTACATCCGTGAAAGAAATATCTGTTGTACTCAAAAGCTGTCTCGACACCGTCAATGACTGCATTACCGTCTACATGATAAGGTCTAAACTTTTTTTCACCCCCCTTCAAGGCATGCTGAATAAAGATGTTTTTTGTCTCAGCCAGGTACTCCAATCATTGGATGGAACCACTAGAATATGATTTGTACTGCCTTCTATAGTTATCAGGTGAGAGAATGGCTATAGATTCCTCAGTCATAAAATGAGTACGATAGGTTTTCATGCAAGCCGATGCAATAGTTATACAACTCAAGAGATCAATGCCTGCGTCATTGATTACTTCCTCTCTGAACTTGAGACAACCTTCACGCACGATAGCCACATCATTGTCACAATACATTTCCATCTCTTTATGAAAATCAAAGGTCTCATGACGGACTGTCTCATACCATGTCATAAACTTCTCTCTCTCTTTGATTGTCATTTGATCAGCTCCATACATTTCAGGACCGGGGTAAGGACCTATGTAATTAAGATTCTCCTCAGAGCTGAAAAAATGCAGAAACCAACCTTGAACAGTTGTGTCAAAACTGAGAGCATCGGGCATTTGAGAGAGTTTCATGGGAAGAAAGCTAAGACTGCCAATATATTGTTGATCAAATGCATGATCGATAAAACACAACACCTTGCTTCCTTGTGTTATAAGAGTGGGAGTTACGCCTTGCACAACCAAGGGGTTTAAAAGAAGGTAGGAGTCATAACCTCTTGAATTATGGGCTATGAAAGTGTACTTTCTATATTTGTTTTTTTCCCGAAAGTGCGTTAAAAAGAGCATGGCACAATCCTGTCCCTTAGCCGACCACTTTTTACCCTTGTAGGTCATGCAAACGTTTTACCCTCGAAGGTTAGACACAAATACAGGTATGTGTAAACCTGTTGGGTCATTTTATTGGGTTTCAAAGTCATAAAATATTTTTTTTTCTGATGGCTTCTCTTCATTCAAAGATTGAATATAACATTCGTGGACCTTTTCAAGTACACCAACGTCATCCAAAAGCCCTTTACATATTGGACAACGTTTTCTGCTACTTTTGTGTGATTCTGGGTTATTAATTTTTAGATTACAATTGACATGGCATAAGGGACATCTCTTATTGATGTCACACCAGCTGGCAAAATTACATGCTACAGGATGCCAACTTGTGTTTTTCATAACAGTAAGCTGAACGATATGTATGGTTACAGTCATAACACTTTGTGAGCTGCAGGGGCTGATATGGGCAGTCCGGATCAATGCATACTGAACCGTTATACAGACAGGAGTGCCCTCCTAATCGCATAAAGCCGGGATGACATGACCGACAGATGTAGGGAGCACCCAAGAATGCCTTAATGTTGTTAATACCATAATAATGATTGTCTTGTACAAACAAATACAGAATTTGTGGATGAGGCTGTAACGTGTTTTGGAATTTCAAGATGGCCGAATCATGCCTACTATGATAGAAAACCACCACTTTGATGTCGAGTAAGTTTTCAAATTTGCCTATATCAGAAAACGTTACAGTTTCATAAATGGACAAGCCCACTGCTCTCTGAAATTCAGTACCTATCTTTACTCCTTCTATATTACTAATACCGGGATTCAATAAATGCGCCAGACAAATGGCAAAACATAATTTGTTGTCCGCATTCTGAGGAATAATAAGATTGTTGTTAATTGTTTCGGATTTCAAAAGAGTTTCAGCCTTCCTCCTAGGGCAACCCGCACCTTGAGGAGATCTCAATATTTGCACAATCAGTTCTAGGGTATTATCAGCTAAGATTGATAAATTGGACTGTACAAGCCTTTCAATCATATCCAGAAATTGATTCAAGTTTGCATCACCATTCTCCATAATATATGATACATTGTTTCGTATAGAATCACCCCTAATTCCTAATTGCAGTACATCTCTAGGCTCTGCGTAGGCTGTAGCTCTTACTAACAGTCTTGTTAAAGTGGTTAACACATTGACATAGAACGCTGAATAATCATACATTTCATTCATGTGAGCAAAATTAAAACGCTGTCAGATTTCAATGTTGCTGAATTTATTGCGATAAACAATATTCACATTTCTATCAACACCTCTGCCCTGTTGATTCGCTCCTGAATGGGAGGCCTGTGGTTCTAAAGGATTTGATGGTTCAGGATTTAACTCCGTAATTTGAACATTTGAATGGGAAGCCTGTGGTTCTAAAGGAGTTGACGGTGTCATGTGAGAAGCTGGTTCAGGATTTAACTCTTTTATTTGACTAATCAGCGCATCATAGTCAGGGTTTATGTGTAATGCTTCTGGACTCGAAGCTGTGATTAATTCATCATAGTTTATGTGTAATGCCTCTGGACTCGAAGCAGGTGGCTCTGGGATTAACTTGTTCATTTGTTCAAACAGCGCTGAATAATCAATGTCTGATGGTTCTGTATCTAAATGTTGTGATGGTGTTATGTTAGAAGTAGGATTTAATTATTTCATTTGATCTATCAAGGCCTTATAATCGGGTTTTGGATCTGGCGGTGGATCCATTTTTCAGATGTTTGCCTATGAGCCTTGGAAGCTTGTTTTTCCAGAAAAAAACAAGTTTCCGCCGTTGACATGGTAATAGATTGAGTATACGTGTGCGTAACTGATCTTCCCTAGCTTTTACAAGCCGTGCACGCTCTTTTCTGAAAAAGAAATGTGGATCTGCTTCGTCTTCACTATTAGAACTCTCAAACAATGATTTGCGAGGTGGGGTTATAGATACAACAACACGGTTACCCTGGACAATACCATCGTTACTACTTGCGTTCGTCAAGCCATCTTGCCTCAAGCCATCTTGCTCAGGAGTATGCGGGACAAGTTGATCAACACTGCCATTTTGTGGATCTTCGGAGCCTGATACATCTACGTTGTCTGAAAGGATTAAATAGATCTAATTAGGATCATGTGTAATACGTTTTACAATATAACGTTTATGATAATACTTACCATTTCTTACAGCTTCAGTGCTTGGTAGAAACCGATCCAGGGTTTGTCGTCGGCAATTTTGCAGAGAAACAGTTTTGCTGTTTTATTTCTGTGCTGGCCCCAGGAGGACTTTGGGTAAATCTTGGTACGCCTCGTCAGAATCTGTAATTACACATTTAAAGCGAGAATTTTAAAAATGGGACATAAAATGCTTTTTACAGAACGATTAATAATATTCTTACAGTAAGCACCTGCTACGCTTTTTTGCTCCGCTTGGACCTCTGGAGCATCTTGGTATGCCTCGTCAGAATCTGTAATTACAATTTTTAAAACCATAAATGAAGCGTACATCTTTTAAAATAATTATTTATTTTTTATAGAACGAATAACATTCTTACTGTAAGTAGCAACTTCTTGCAGATATCCTGGATCAGACCAAGAGTTTGGCGAATAACTTCGATGCACTTGCGCTGAAATCTGTATCTGATTATTTAATAAATTCGGAGAAGGAGGAATAGTTGGCGCGTAGAGTTCCTGGGAATTGTCCTGAAAATTGGGGTTTGTACAGAAGGGTAGTAGCTCGTCATTTCCATCTTCGCCATTAAATTCCTCTATATGTCTGGAAACAACTTGATGTGAGGGCAGATTCCATGGTCTATCCAACAATCTTGATACTGGTGGCGGAGTGTCAGCTATAAAAACAACATTACAGTTTTAGAAAACAATTAATTTTATTGAAATTAAATCAATAAATGAATTAAATCTCACCTATAACGTATCTTGATGGAGAGGAACCGCCCGGAGCTTCGACCTCTTCTTCAGGCCTTGATTCCGTTAAGTCTATGACTTCCGATAGAAACTGATCAAACGACATGTGGAGAATCCTAAGAGTTTAGAAACTCGTGTAAGGGTCTTTCAGCATCATCTTACCTTTTAACTTGTTGAGAGAGCAAAATAGTTTTTGAATTGGCGAGAGTTTTTTCTCGAGAGACGTTTTCTTGAGTTCTTCAACGAATGACTGAACAGTAAAGAGAGAATAATAAAACTCTTTAAGAAAACGCTTCTTTGGCGCATCGTATAATTCTGGAATGTATCTTTTTTTTCGCTCCTTCGTTCTGCGGCCTATTTCGTAAGTCTGGGTTGTCACGGGTGTATCACTAAGCACAGATGCCATCTTGATTCTTATACAGAGTAAAAAATGAATTAAACTGCAAAACAGGTGAAGTCTAGCTCTTATTTGTTTGTAACTCTCAGAGAATGAACCACCGGTAACACCTGCTCAACCCCCCTTGCACCGCAAGAAACCCAACACCCTCTCCTCCCAGAGAAGGAAGCCCCTGAAAAACAACTGTCCAAATATTACCATCCTGGACATGAACGTCCGGTCATACAATTTTTTACTCATAACCCTTTTTGAACCCCCCTCTCATACCACAGAATCACCTGCTCTACCACTCCCTACCTAACTGGACATGAAACCCCAGAAAAACAACTGCTACCATCCGGTCATAAATCATAAAATCGTTTTCATAATTTCACACATATGCAGCTGCCAAAAGGTCAAAGGTCAAAGCAATAAATCACTCTTGCTGTTGGGCACCGTATACCATCATCTTCTATGAAGCGTTGAGAAGTCTGGTTCTTGAATCGAAGACAGTGACAGCCACCGATGACGCTGTCCCACCGTCAATCTCAAAGATTTCCACAGCCTCAGCCTGGGATAGGATCGAAGCTCCCGTGGTTATTCTGGACAACGCGGCAGCCAAGAGAGCCAGATTGTTAGACACGGCCACGGCCTGAGCCCCCAGAACATAGCACTTCTAGGAGTGAAGTGAGATGGCAGCTGTCTGGCACGTACCCCAGTGAAAGGTAAGTAAGCCCGGGCAGGGGATTTTGCCACCAGGGGGTCTTGCCACGACCTCTCTGCATAGAGCTGAAATTCGGGCACAGCCGGGGCCTTCGGCTCAGGGTCCTTCATCCGCCCGGCCCAGGGACCGCCGGCCATTTGGTCGACCTCCCTGGGGGGTGGGAGAGGAGGGAGAGGGATCTCCCGCCTCAAGGCCGCTCTCTCAATGAGGCTGACAAAGTCAGCCCTGAGGAGGTGCGTGAGGAGGTATCCGACATTTCATCCCGCTCCTCACGCACCACCATGCCTCAACCCCCAGAGGGAAGAGGGCCCTGAGAAGGGTCTTCCTCCATATCCCCAGGCTCCTCCATAGAGTCCTCACACCCCATGCTTGCAGAAGCAGATGGGGAAGAGAGGACAGCTGTGAGAGGGACCTCCTCTCCGAAATATGAGAAACGCTCCCTCCGCACCAAAAAGGGGAGGAGAGTGCAACTCTGGCATTTCGGGTGGTCTATCAGCCCCTCCTTGGCAGGGTAGGGACCCAAACATGTGAGGCATGCGTTGTGAGGGTCCGTCGATGACGGCAAGATGGAGCAGTGAGACGATGCCATTGTAAAGTACAAAACGGTGACTAGAATCGTCAGTACAATAGTCAGTGAAGATCAGCCGTTGCTGAAGAAAAAGGGAGGCTGAGTGTATGGTGCACTCAGTTATATAGGGGCAGGTGTGCCCTGATTGGCTGAGCCATGTCAAATGTGACAGAATTCAGAAACAGGGGCGTATGTCGCATATCATTACTTTTGACGAGAGCTGTTTGTAAGGAACAAAAACATGTTCTGGGACATTTTTTTTTTGGCAGAAATGCCTTCTTGAAGATGTGAACATTCATTTGACAAACTTGTATGCGAAGTGTAAATACGAATACAATTTAAAACGCAAACCCTTGTTTAACCAATGTAAAATTTAGGACTTTTCCTGCTAGACATGACTGGCTGAAATAATGAAGGGGCTGGGCATGCTGACATACTGAGTTTTGATTGGTCTGCCAAGTCACCAGCTTTTGTCATAATACAACTACTTGGTCAGTAAATCATTGGGGGATTTTCAAACATGGAACTGCGAACGCGTTGCAAGAGAGGGCAACCTCATCACTGCCCTGAATTTAGCTGGCGTTGTCAACAAATCTGAGTGGGAACAAGTTGTGCGAGAAAACTTTCTGGAGGACAATGATGCCATACCCTCTCTGACTTGGAAGATGAATCGGACAACGATGAGTAAATCCCAGACTTGGATGCTTTTCAAAACGTTGTCAGAGAACAAAACATTGCACATGCTGGCTCGTCTTGCACACGCTGGCTTGACAAGCTGGCTCGTATTGTATAAAACAACTTTCACAGAGTATTGAACACCTTGAGAGTGAACTGTAGCGAAAACAGTGTCGTAAACAAAGTCAACAGACCAAACGCATTTGACAAAGGACTTCGTATGTAATCAGAGGATATTCTGCCACGAAACATTCCTACATATGTATGGGTAAGTCTAATGTTTGCTAACTTGCTACAGATAATTCCTTTGTTTCTTTTCAGAAAGATGTCAAAGTCTTTTGCATTGCTAGTTATCTAGCTATAGCTGCTGACGTTACTGTTTACGTTAGCTAGCTAGGTAACAATGCTAACTTATCAGCTAGCTTACATTTCCTGGTTTCAACCTTGTTCATTGGGAAGCTAAATTTACTTGATGATTAGATATACTTCAGTAAATTATACTGTAACATTTCTTGTATGGTGGCTTTCTAGCTAAATCATCAATGCAGATAGGTAGTGTGTTTGAGGGAAGGAGCGATTATGCCCTGTTTTTGTTATGTTTACATTGTCTTCACAAAAGTGAGCAAGTCACTTATTTTGGTAAGTAGCTACCTGATTGACCCGTCATTGATCCAGGTGTGTGCTATTATGGCCAGCTATTATGTTTACATTGTCTACACAAAAGTCTGTACACCACTTGGTTTGATAATTGTGACGGAATTTGTGAATGCTTTTCGCAAAAATTTGAGTTTGGCTTTTTATTACATTTTATAAAGGTCCAGATTCAGGGCTTTGTAATGGTATATAATACAATACTGTTTGATAAAGTTATGGGAAAGATGCTGCTTTAAAAGTTGATCATCTGCTCTACTTAGTTCTGAGAAGAGGCTTGAAAGATTCACATTTGCCAGAGAGCTGTTCTTTGTTTACGCCCATTCAGCGTAGTTCACACCCTCTTAGGCCTTAACCCCACACAGCTATTTACGTATTCAAATGGGGATACTCTGGCCTTGTGCTAAACTGGTCTGGTTGGTCTCTAATAAACACATACTATATCAAACCAAATAAACTTAAATAAAAAAATTCTTCACATGGACTTGATACATCAGGTATAAACAGTACAGTGTAGCTTAGCAGCAGGATTTATAATAAATGTAACAGCAATGTAAGTGCAGATAGTTTGAGTGCAGGTGGACAGCCACTGAGCCATTATAGGGTTATAGATTAGGCATAATCACACACACCAGGACGAATGACCGGTCAATCAGGTAGTTTATTATCAAACTAAGTGACTTGCTCACTTTTGTGAAGACTATGAAAACATAATAGCTAAGCATAATCACACACAAGCTAGAAACCAGGAAATGTTAGCTAGCTGGTAAGTTAATGTTGTTACCTTGCTAGCTAACATTAACAGTAACGTCATTTACTGTGCAAACATAATAGTTAAGCATAATCGCACACAAGCTAGAAACCAGGAATTGTTTGCTAGCTGGTAAGTTAATGTTGTAAGCTAGCTAGCAAACATTAACAGTAACGTCAGTAGCTATAGCAAAATAACTAGCAATACAAACGACTTTGACATCTTTTTGAAAAGATAAAAAATTATCTGTAGCTAGTTAGCAAACGTTACACTTACCCGTATACATGTAGGATACATGTAGGAATGTTTCGCGGCAGGCTGAAAAAATGATATATCCTCTCATTACATACAAAGTCATTTGTTGTTTGCATTTAGTCTGTTGACCTTGTTTACAATGCGTCTTTTAGCTACCGTTCACACTCAAGGCTTTCAATACTCCAAAAATCTATGCATCTTTCATTGTCACTATCATAACTGCCATGGTTGTCCTTTTCTTGTAAATGTAATCCATGGACAGTTGTTTTATACAAGAGGAGCTAGAGTTTTTATTCCACCATTGGCACTGCAATGAAATGCCTCAATTTTGCCTGAACGTTTTGAACAGTATCAAAGTATGGGATTTCCTCATCGTCATCTGATTAATATTCTGAGTCATGGCATCACTGTACTCCAGAAAGTAGTATCTTACAATTTCAGATTTGTTGATAACACCAGCAAAATTCAGGGCAGCGATTTGATTCACAGCTGTAGCAATGGGATCGCAGTTGTCCATTTTTGAAAATCCTGAGATCACAATGATTTACTGACCAAGCAGTCGCGTTATGACGAAAACTGGTTACGTGATAGAACAATCAGAACTCAGTATGTCAGCATGTCCAGCCCCTTCATTATCTCAGCCAATGGAAGGAAAAGTCCTGTATTTTCCGCTGGTTAAACAAGGGTTTTAGTTTTAAATTTTATTCGTATTTACACTTCGCATACTAGTTTGTTATTAACTCACATGAAAGTTCACATCTTCAAGAAGGCGTTTCTGCAAAAAAGACGAAATGTCCCAGAACATGTTTTTCTTCTTAAAAACGTCTCTCTTAAAAAGTAGTGACATGCAACATCCGCACCTGTTCAGGAATTATGTTACAATTAGCTAACGAATTGACCAGTCATTCATCCACGTCTGTGTGTGTAACTATGACCAGCTATTATGGGTAGACTAAAGAAGTGAGCCTTTCAAGAATCGTGTTAACGGTTAACTGAGTAACCCTAATCTTTGTCCTAAACAGTTTTTTTCTCTTGAATTTCTTTCAGCATCCGCAGAAAATGTCTGACTTTTCTCCACCAGTTCTACAAGGAGAATGGTACATTGCCCCCCACCCAAATGAGAACTGGCAAGCACAAGTTGCACATGAAGATCCCCTTGCTAATGCGTGACGTGGACAACCCAGGCCATCAGTACAGTAAGAATGCTAAACAGCTCAGTGGCTGTCCACCTGCACTCTCAAACTATCTGCACTTACATTGCTGCTACTATTTATTATGAATCCTGCTGCTAAGCAGATTATCAACTGCATATCTTTCCCATAAACTTTTCAAACAGTATTGTATTATATTTGCGATATGGCCCCGTTCCTGAATTATGACACATAATAAGTTTTCAGTGTTGGCTGTGTACATGGCAGGGTGAACTACTAGGAGTGAAGCCCTCTAGGGGACGGAGCGCCACACCTTTTAACTGTATATCTGCTTTATTGTGGAATGGCAGTTATTTTGGGGCATAGCAATGTGCATCCTAAAATCCTGAGTTTCTATTGAAGGAAGCAAAAAATGTCAATTCCTTGTTTATTTACATATTAAATGGTTCTTCATGATTTAATATAGATATTTATACCTATGTACTTAATTACCCAGCTTGCGTTATCCTCGAAATAACACCAATCTGTCATATGAATGGCCCCAGGAAATAAATCGGAATGTGTCTCTAATTGATGAGAGGTCAGTTAACCAACCCACACAACTTTAGTTTTGGGATATGAACCAGAGTAGGGTTTGGGAATGCTCTCTCTTTCATTTTCCTCACCACAGCATGCATCTTTGCTCTTGTAACATCTCAAATCTCCAGAGAATTGTTATCTTTGATACTTGTTCTGTAATTGTAATACTCTCTTTATACAGCTCCGGAAAAAATTAAGAGACCACTGCACCTTTTTCTTTCCTTTACAAAAAAGTTGAAAAGGAAAGTTTTGAGTGAGGAGCAGAAGCATTCTATTTGCAGTGGTCTCTTAATTTTAACCCTTCTGTTCTTCACTCAAAACCTTCCTTTTCGACTTTTTTGGAAAGGAAAGAAAAAGGTCCAGTGGAGCTGGATATCGTCGCTGTTGGGCGGAAACCTCGTATCTCCATATTTTGTCAGAATTTTTTTTTTTCATATCAACGCAATTGGTCACACTTCACATCTGGCTGTGGGTTTTACAAATATTTAACCAATGAAAAGTATTAAAAAGAGCTTGGCTTGTAACTAAACCTTGTAACTTCATTGGATCCTCAAACTGTCAGCAAAACCTTCTAACTCCACCCCGCCTCCATCTTGAATGAAGACATTCCGCGCACAGCAGAGCTGAAGCTAAACAGTGACGAGGCAATTTTTGTCTGACTTCATCTGAGTAATCCTGCTTTTATTTTATGATGGACTACTTGATTTTATATCTATGTATTATTAATGAATACATTTTTTATTTATATGAAGCCTCAAAATAAGCTACTTTGGAAGCATGCGTTTCAGATATTAGGAAGTGGATGATGGAGAACTTTGTGTTTTTAAACTCAAGAAAAACAGAAATGCTCATTTTAGGACCCAAGAAACAAAGAGTTATGTTGGCAGACCTTACAGTGAACCTCAACGGTTGTATGGTCATATCCCAAAAAACTGTGAGAAACCTCAGCGTTACCCTCGACCCCGATCTCTCCTTTGATGAACATATAAAATATATCTCAAGCTGCCTTTTTCCATCTTCGGAACATTGCAAAAATCAGAAACTTTTTATCAAAAACTAATCCATGCTTTTGTCACTTCTATATTAGATTACTGTAATGCTCTTCTCTCCGGTTACCCTGATAAATCAATAAATAAACTTCAATTAGTGTTGAACACGGCTGCTAGAATCCTAACTAGAAAATAAAAATTAGAACACATTACTCCAGTACTAGCCTCTTTACACTGGCTACCTGTTAAGGCTATGGCTGATTTTAAGGTTTTATTGTTAACCTATAAAGCAATACATGGACTTGCTCCTACTTACATTACTGAAATGATCCAGCCATACATACCTACACGTAACCTAAGATCGCAAGATGCAGGCCTTCTAATTGTGCCTATCATTTCTAAACAAACAGCTGGAGGCAGGGCTTTCTCTCATAGAGCTCCACTACCGTGGAATGATTTGCCAATTAAGGTTAGAAATGCAGGCTCAGTGCAAACTTTCAACCACCCGGTTGTCCTTCTCCACCCGGTTGTATGTCAGAGCTACTACTGATTACTATTAGCTGTGATTGTTTCATTTCCCCAAATTAGTTCTGTGGCTGGAGGAGCTTTCAATTCACTTTTGTTTGCAAACAACGGCAAATACATTTCCGCTAGCTTTGTATTTGCCATTAATGTGTTCACAAATATTATGGAAATATAGTATCTATGTAGTGAAAGGTTGGCCTGAAATGTAATTCTACCTTTAAGAGAAATGTTTTTGTGCGTTTGTTAAATAAAGATTTTGAACATAACTGCAACGTTACGTAGCCTACTCGGCCCTATTCAAGCAACTGGCTCTCAAACTCAAATAGTAGCCTACAAAGCTGTTGTTTGTATAAAACTGCATGTTTTTGGCTTTGTCTGCAGCTCCAATTTGCTCATTTTGGGCTTATTTTGACAGTCCCGGTTGCTTGTTTCTCTTGGGTTTTCTGGCAACACTGGGTTGGACTGCAGTTTAATCTACCATTTTCCGTCTAGTCATAGACAATGCTGTCTTCAATAGCATGTTCATAGCACTTTTATAACAAGATATTTTGGCCAAATGTATTCAACAACAGGAAAACTGAGAGCACACATAGCTACAATAAGCTTTGTCACCTGTAAGTTGATGATAACGTAATGCGATACACTTACTGCTTCAGCCGTTCTAAACAATGATGGACAAAACACGTATCTCCCCATTTGCTATTCAAAATCCTTGTAACTCCATTTGAGCTTGATTTTGGTAAAATATTACTAATATAATAACACATGCAAGTATCTGACCATACAGTTCTGCTCATACGTTTGCATACCCTGGCAGAAATTGTGAAATTTCGGCACTGATTTTGTAAATATAACTGATCATGCAAAAAAACTGTCTTTTATTTAAGGAGAGTGATCATATGAAGCTGTTTATTATCACATAGTTGTTTGGCTCCTTTTAAAATCATAATGAAAACAGAAATCACCCAAATGGCCCAGATCAAAAGTTTACATACCCTTGAATGTTTGGCCTTGTTACAGACACACAAGGTGACACACAGGTGAAAATGGCAATTAAAGGTGAATTTCCCACACCTGTGGCTTTCTAAATTGCAATTAGTGTCTGTGTATAAATAGTCAATGAGTTTGTTAGCTCTCTCATGGCTGCACTGAGCAGGCTAGATACTGAGCCATGGGGAGCAGAAAAGATCTATCTAAAGACCTGTGTAACAAGGTAATGGAACTTTATAAATATAGTGAGGATATAAAAAGATATCCAAAGCCTTGCAAATGCCAGTCAGTACAGTTCGATCACTTATTAAGAAGTGGAAAATTCGGGGATCTCTTGATACCAAGCCAAGGTCAGGTAGACCAAGAAATATTTCAGCCAAAACTGCCAGAAGAATTGTTCGGGATACAAAGAAAAAACCACAGGTAACCTCAGGAGAAATACAGGCTACTCTGGAAAAAGATGGTGTGGTTGTTTCAAGGAGCATAATTTGACGATACTTGAACAAAAATGAACTGCATGGTCTAGTTGCCAGAAAGAAGCCTTTACTACGCCAATGGCACAAAAAAGCCTGGTTACAATATGCCAAGTTGACCCTCCGGTGGTTACAGCAGAAAAAGGTGATGTTTCTGGAGTGGCCATCACAGTCTCCTGACCTTAATATCATCGGGCCACTCTGGGGAGATCTCAAACGTGCGGTTCATGCAAGACGACCAAAGACTTTGCATGACCTGGAGGCATTTTGCCAAGACGAATGGCCAGCTATACCACCTGCAAGAATTTGGGGCCACATAGACAACTATTACAAAAGACTGCACGCTGTCATTGATGCTAAAGGGGGCAATACACAGTATTAAGAACTAAGGGTATGCAGACTTTTGAACAGGGGTCAGTTCATTTTTTTCTTTGTTGCTATGTTTTGTTTTATGATTGTGCCATTCTGTTATGACCTACTGTTGAATGTGAGTCCCATAAGACATAGAAGACATGTGTTTTGCCTGCTCACTCATGTTTTCTTTACAAATGGTACATACAGCTCTGGACAAAATTAAGAGACCACTGCACCTTTTTCTTTCCTTTCCAAAAAAGTTGAAAAGGAAAGTTTTGAGTGAGGAAAACTTTGAGTGTGAGGAAAACTTTGAAAGTTTTGAGTGTTCTCTTTGCAGTGGTCTCTTAATTTTAACCTTTTTGTTCCTCACTCAAAACCTTCCTTTTCAACTTTTTTGGAAAGGAAATCAAAAGATGCATTGGTCTCTGAATTTTTTCCGGAGTTGTATATTACCAATTCTCCAAGGGTATGCAGACTTTTGAGCAAAAATCTACACAATTCAATACATTTCTGTTCAAATTAGAAAACTATCAGTTTTTGTGTTCACGTTAAGTCAGAGGTAATAACAGGTCAGTGGTTTGTCTACATATTGTAAAGGGATACTACCACAGACAACCAGAGACAATTTTATAGTTTTTAAATTAAATTTATCATACCTTTTCGGAGCAGTTACAATAGTGATCCAGTATTTGCTCTCCTGTGCATGTCACTGTTAAAGCTTTCCTCTCCTCATAGAGTTTGCTATAATCCAATGCATGGAGGCAAATAGTTGTAAGATGTTAGTCTGGTATCCTTCAAAATTGTTAGTCTCATTCTTTGTAAATAAAAATAAACATAATAAAACTGTTCTTGCCAGTGGCAGAAAGACTCCACCACACCTAATTAAGCTTACGTGTTTCCTGTTTTCTGATAGTATAGTATTACATTAGGAAAACAGCAGAACAAATATAGCAAATGTAAATATGATATTTAGTTGATAATTCTGTTACAGTACTGAAATGTCAAGCCAACCTGTACAAGTTACAGATGCAGTATATGACTTTTACATTAACAACATCTTGTTTTTTAATTCCCATTTTGGGCTGTATGTGAAAACAATATTGTTGATATATGCATCATCTAAAAAGGTCATCACTTTCATACAACACTTATTAACATCGGAAGAGAACATACAGCAGGACAATTTTTGGGGACCCTTTTTGGCTCAACATGCATAAAATCACAGACTGCATCTTTACATTTCGCCTGATCACATGACTAGACAAGTAAATTACATGAGACCAATTCTAATCACATGTATACCCCAAATAATCACATTTTCATAGATAGCTTGAGAAACAAAGGAGTGTGGCAGATAGAAGGGAGTTAATAAAAATATGCCCTGGAGAGTGACCACAGAGAAGGGTCAATATTGTGCTACTGCAACTGCAAAGTACCCCTGTTTTGAATATATATGACCCAGGATACAGTGCCAACCACTGGTCCTGTCAAAACCTTCTCCAAAGATGTCTCAAAAATATGCAAAAAAAACACATTTCCATTTTCCACTAGCATGCTCCTAAAACTGTGTGTAAAACAGGATAAATGTAGGCACTCCGTATTTGACCTTTGAGATGGGGGTGAGGGAATATAATGCCAGCATCTGCAAAATACAAATTGAGATAAAACCCTTGCAGCAGCCAGTGTGTGGTTATGTCACCCACCCTGAAACCATGTACCCAAGCCACTTCAAATTACACCCTGTACCTCAAAGCCAGTTCCAATGCTGTTTTCCATTCTTTTTCATCCCTAATACCTTCTGCTGAAGAATCAGCTGCTCTTCCTGAAGTCCATGGAAAACAACGAATCACTGGTACATTTGTAGACTCCAACAGTGTCACAAATTGAAATATACTACTAAACATGTATGTCAATTTTGTCTGTGTGTGTTTGATTTTTGTTTATCTTTTCACAGTCCTTGTTGTGCCAAGATATTTTTTATCAGTTTTTCAAGGTAATTTTGCTGTAAGTGTATGTAATTAAGGACGGAAGATAGTTCAATGTGATCTTGGTTCTTTATGATACTATGCATTTCCATGAATTTGTTTTACCATGGGGACCCGAAGCAACTATTTTTTAAGAGCCTAAGTACTCTCAATGGTTTTGTGTGCTGATGTGTAGAGTATGTAATTATCAGTATACAACACTATTCTAGCTTATTGTGTGAAGTTGTTTCTAAAAATGTAGAAAAAGTGTTATCTCTGACAATGGAGATTATTGAGTTTACATTAAAGAACACTTGCAATTGTAAAGAAACCAGATGCATTTTTTATCCGCTCACAATGTTTTGACGGCCTTTCTTCATCACAGCAACTCCTGGCAGAGTCAAAGGTCGAGATGTGTCTTCCGAATCACATATTGCTAAGTCATTCTGCTTCTTATCACACTGCCTGCTGCACCAAGTGCTGTCCAGCACCAATATATTTTCTGGAGAGCACATTCACATTGCAGCAACATTGTTTGTTTGCAAGTGCCCAAAACACCAGAACTTGAGTAAACTCACACTTTTTTTTACAAATTGTTTGAAAGCAATTATAAATACAAAACAGACAATAAATTATTGTATAATTATTCAAACCCTTTAGTCGATATCTGGTGGAGGCTCCTTTGGCTGCAATTACAGCCATAAGTCTTATTTGGACAGAGCAATTTTTGCCCATTCTTCTTTGGAAATTGTTCAATCTCCGTCAAGTTGTATGGGAACCTTGAAGGGCAATTTTCAATTCGTCCAACATATTTTAAATTGGATTGAGGTTCAGGCTTTGACTGGGCCAATTTAGGGGAGAACATCATATAGATCCACCTGCTAGTAAGCTATTTATTTCTTTTTTTTTGGTCAGCAGTCCTACATAATAGCATAAGTACCTGTGACATATGCATTACAAGTGATAGTGTAGCCATTTTACATTTACACATTAAATAATTTTTGTATTTGTGTTTGAGTGCTGATTGGTCAATATAACTTATTTGACGTGTGACACGCAAAGACCCAAACAGCATTCCATAGCAGATAGTTTAATATTTTGTTTTTCTTTGTTTGGTGCTTTTCCACATTTGTTTGTATACTATCAGCACTTCTTTGGGATTGGGTTGGCAGATTGCATCTCAGCTCATCGCCCTCTATTGTCACCTAGGAATATTGCAGTTTTCCCATTTTTGTTTCTTGATTGAACCCAGTTTGAGGAAATATGAACACAATTCACGCGTTGTGAATTAATTCCGCAAAGAAAATGCTGAAGCATGCCCAACTTCTTTAGAGTTGCCATTCCTGACTAGTGCCGTTACTCAGTTTTTGCGTATTTCCTGTTCTAGACAGATTCATGGACGTATTCTCTCTGTTTCTTAATAATGGACTTAACTGTGCTCCGGAGGATATGCAATACCTTGGGAATGTTCTTATATCCTACACTTGATGGTTTTGAAGAAGCTTATTCCAGATTTGCATTGAATGTTCCTTTGTCTTCATGATGTAATTTTCTTTAGGAATTGTACAGTTGGTCCTCCTAGAGACAGATATATTTAACCTGAAATCCTGTGAAACACCTTTATTGTACATTAATGGACTCCAATTAACTAATTATGTGACTTCGAAAAACAAAGGGTTGCCCCACTGCTCATTCAAGTGTGTCATAGCAAAAGGGGTGAACACCTATGCGATCAATTATTTTCTGTTTTATATTTGTAATTCATTTAGAACAATATGCAGATTTTACTTCACTTTCACATTCTGGACTTTCTTCGTGTTGATCTGAGGTAAAAAGCACCTGATTAAATCCATTTTGAGTTGATGTTGTGACAAAATGTGGAGTCCAAGGGGGAGAATACTTTTGAGATCCTCTGTATAGCGACTGGTTGATTTACACGGTACATTCAATCCACCTTTTTGTGCACTGTACCTTTTGGATGTGTGACTAAGTTAATTTCCTGAATAAGCATTCAATTGGAGGCATCTCCAATGCCCAATGAATGATCATCTGCCTGTAATTATGATATTACAGCTATTAAGGAAATTATGTCATCTGTGTATCACTACAAATAATATATGGACATCTGTAAATAACCAATGTCAAATGTGGTGACATTTTCTACTGTAACTACTGTCCTATAATTTGTTGCTATTGTGTTAGAATATAATAGAATACTTCCTGGAATATTTATCTAAAATTGAAAAAGCGTATGCCAATCTGTTTAATTGGTGGTGTCCCTGGGGTGTCAAAGACCAAGCAGAATCAAGTATTTTTGAGTTTATATTAGCAGGTGCACAAAGAAGTTGTTAAATAAGGTTAAAGATATGATGAAATTGGTTTTCATTAGGTAATGTCACGGTGTAGGTGGTGTGCGGGAGAGGAACCAGGCGCAGGCA